>JAUYWI010077442.1:0-13593 GCA_034780595.1 Parotoplana pacifica
AAGAAACAAAAGAAAATGCGATTTGATGAAATTGCTGGATATTTTGACTTGCGTGACTTTTCGAACACCCTGTACTATTTGGTCATTGTATGGAGTCAATGGCATGCTTTGAAATTACGCTAATATTTATGATAAGAAAAATAATAGTCAACATGTTCTGCAATAATAAATCATAGTTCAAGTTTCACACTATGTACTTTTGATTAACTGCTAGCCACTTTTCTTTAGACACATGATTGTTGTCGGTATTGATTAGAACATAATGTGTAGGTAAACTTTTAATTAAATATGATAGGGATGAGTATTAGCTTTCCTAGTATGTATCTAACTTGATAACAGAGCTTTATTGATGCAAGAAGACTAGGCTAATTCATTGGCATTCCATTTAATAGTTTCTTGTCAACTTTGGCATGGAGTTTTCTTATTTATCTAGCAGGATCGTCGTGTTGGCGGTTTGCTGCGATATGGCTTTACAAACATTTTCGTTTCAATTTTGTTCAAGTGTGTATGTGGAAGTATCCTATGCCATTATTAAGCTTACAATAACTAATCTAAGAGACTTTGGCGTTGTCTTCAAGTTGTGCAGTACCTACGACAGTAAAAATGTTTTGAAGTTTGTTTGTTGTTGTTGTTCGTTTTCTTTTGAGTATATTAAGTTTGTGGTTGAAATTGTATTATGGCTATCTCAATATAGGCCAAATATATCTTTGTGAAGAAGAAATTACTTTGGGGAATTAGCATACCGACGTAGCTATTGATACAAATTAGTGGTTTGAACTTTAAAAAACTAAAAAGAGAAGCGTATAGGTTGTTTCTTTTATTATAAGACAAATATTATGATGTGCTCTCGTGGAGTAAATAGTTGGAGAAATGATTGCAAAGTAGATACACTGAGGTATTTGTGCTAAGTATTTGTAATAATTTTTTAAAAGTAAACTGAATTTTGTGTAGAGATTGAGACGATACTATAGTTAGGATTTTTAACGGTATTATGTTGTTTTATGAAAAAAATGTTGGTAGTGTTATGTAGATGTTCTGTGTCTCTAGAACGGCCCTACTCTTTGGGTGAGGCCTAGGAAAACAGAAGTGCCAAGGTGTCCAATCCTATGAGTATGTTTGTAGAATGTAGCAATGTGGTATTGCTAAATACAGATGTATCTACTAGTTACGATATTTTTAAAGAGGGTGAAAGTAAGTAAATCATTATTCTGTAAACTACTAATGGGCGGATTATGACAACAGTAAATGTAAATTATAATACACAAATAGTTTGAACTTCGGTGAATCGGTTTTAAATTATTAACTTCTAATTTTAAACTTACTTAGCTAGTTTTAAACAAACAGTTTTATCTAAAACATTGCTCATTTTCCTTTGAAACTAATTTATATCTATCTATCTACCTCTATGTACTAATTTGAATTTCAGGCAATTTGTAAGTCCCGTTGTCGCCCTGAAAGAGCACCTTGATAGTCAGCAGCAGCCAGTTCTCCCGCCACCTTCCTCATCCAGATCCCAACAACACCCACTCTCTCCTAAACTCCCTCAGCACTGTCCCCCGGCCAACAAGGTCCCCCTGTCTCCCAGTGGGCCCGTATTGCCGGGCAAACAGCACCAACAGCATCCCTCGCCCGTGCTCCCGGCTCCGCCTCAGCATACTCAACAACAGGATCTTTCAGCGCTCTCGCCGCAATCCCATTCACAACAGCCGCCCCAGTTACCCCAGAAGGGCCTCGTGCAGGACTCGACCCCTCCTCGATTCTACTGCAATACGAAGAACAGCCAGAGTTCAAACGAAGAAAGGGATGCACCTCCTTTGCCTCCTGTCAGGTAAAATTTACTTGAGATTTAGACATTGTTGCACAGTTGACTAAAACAAATAGTTTTCCCTCTGAATTAATTTTATCTGAAATTTTGATGAGAAGAAAACAAACACACTAAATATTTATGCCCAGTGATAATATATTTATGATATAAATTGTGTAGTAGACTCCAAATTACTTTTACCAGCAATTTACGTTTAATTTTTATGCAGGTTTACATAAATTCTCTTGTCTGCTTCAATTATTTTTTTTATTAAATATAATTTATTTTTATTTCTTGTTCGAATAAAGACAAGAAATTCACACAATTTTGTGTGTTATGCACAATTCCGATTTGAAATTATAAACTGTAAATTGAATTTCACGGATGCATGAGTCAACAGAAACAGACTCACTCCACAGCTAAATATTGATGTATTATTATGTACCTACGTCTAAAATTTGTTGTTAGTATTAAATTAGAGGTTTAATGTTTCGATACTGACATAACGACAGCGCCAGCCAGCTGTTTTATAGTTCAGCATTGTTGTCTGTGTTGATTTTTGTCGTTAAAAGTTGATCCGATTCTCCTCTAATATTTCCCTTTATTTTCCTTTTTCGCGATCTCTAGCACATACATCGATGGAACTGGTATGTGCGGTTAGATATAATTGTGAACGTCTGACTATTTTGTCTGGGATCGCTCATCGTGAGTTTCGTGTGAAAATCAATCGATTGCCAATGGGGTTGTACAATGTTGTAACTACACAGCCGGTCTATTCTCCACTACCACCACCATGTTTTGAGTTGATTGCGGTTTAACTAATACTGCTACGTTTTGGGGGTTCTTTAAAAATATGTAAAATAACGTCTTTTATCAGACGAAAATGGTTGGTGGTGATGGTTATTGTCTGTGTCTAGTCGTAGTAGTTGTCTCCTTGGGCGGACGTTATTATAGACGAGCTGTGGGGGTCGGGCTGGTTTCTGTCGCGTTCTTTATTCAGCTCAGAACGTCCCGGCCGTTTGTGTGTTGTGGCGATGGTCGATGAGCTTCTAGTTGGTCTGGATAATGGAGCGATAGAAATGAAGAGATTTATAAGTCTAATTGGATATCTAGTACTTATACTGTCCATTGCAGTTATTTTTAAATAAATTCTGTAGATACATGCATATATGTTTCCATAGGCTAAATTGTCGAAATCCTGATGTTGTTTGTAGTGAACAGACAGGTTTCTGCTGCTTCTAGTAGGTCAGTCATTCTCTAGCTGATGACGATGATGATAGAAATTATTAACTTACTCCTAGCACTGCTCTATATAGCATTTTAATCTGGTTACCTATTGACTTGAAGATCTGATATTTTGTGGTTTGGAACATAAAATCCGTTTTTATTTTCTCCCAGAGAAACCAATCAATGCACCTTGTATTAGAAGGAGAACATATTTCAGAAATAGCTCTGTTCTGAGGAAAAAGTATATGCCTCATTGATTCCGGTTTTCTATATTTGCTCTAACACGTCATAAAATCCAACATTTCTAGATAAGCATGAATTTTTAAAACTCTTTGATAGACAGAATAACGACGGGCAATTGATTTATTTGACTGATAAGTTTTCTCTTTTTAGAAAGGAAGCAAACATGACTTTTTAAATTAAAAATGATTAAAGATAATAGTTTTTAGCTTCTGTTTTATTTCCGCCAAGACACGTACGTTAGCTGCTCTGCAGATGTTGATTTGCTTCTATCATTTTAGGTTTAACTCCTTACGCAAGTATGACATGGCAGCCAGCGAGGTGGATTCTGGTACCGGCACCGGGAGTGGTGGACCCTCTTGCCATCCCGAAACGCCGCGCGGCTCTCAGTTGGTACCCAGCACAATAAATGGTGACTTCGATACGGGCCAGAGTAGCGGCAGTGGTGGCTCCGGGGGAGGGGGTGGCGGGCGGAATGGAGGTGGTGGTGGTGGTGGCGGCGGCGGTCAGATGCTGCTGTCTACCTCGAGTATGTCCTCGTCGCTCGAGATGATGGCGGCGGCCAGCGGGCCTGGGGGCATGGGCGGGTCGAGGATGACAGATCAGCAGCAGCATGTGCCCTGTCCGCTGTGGTACCAGGCCACGCTGCCACGAGAGATTGCATTGGAGATCTTGACACAGGAGGAGGTGAGAGGCTCATACGTAGAGTTAGTTATTGCAGAGAGAAATTACCACAAAATATTTGAGAACCACTATTCAGATGTCTTAATTGAGAGTAATTTTTGCTGCCTTTGAAACTATGTAGAATATTTAGCCCTGTAAGGTTTGGTGACGTGAACGAGGTCCAAAGATTTATATATCTGAATACGTAGTCCTAGCCTCCTAATTCGTCTTTCTTTGTGTGGGTTGTAGATGTGGCCCACAGGAGCCATTTAACGATAAATTCACGGTACGGACTGTTGTCACACTTCACCGGAAGGTCAATCTTAGGTAAAAAAATGCGAATCAGATATGAGTGGTATACAGTTGTCAGGTTGCAGGCATATTACTGCTATAGGGTTGATTTTAATCAATTCGCTCCTTTTTGCCTGAAAATGACGTCATCAATAATCAGACATCCAATGATTATTTAGTGGCTATTTACTCAAAAATGGTTACAAGCAGATAGGAAGTTATGGTCATTATATCCATCAATGAATTAATATGTTAGCGCTAATCGGAATAACGAGTGATATTAATCTGCGATAGACATATACCTTTAAAAATATAAATCATAATGAAATGTCCGAATACGTCATATATTTATCTATTAGGTATTTTGCATTATTTACAAATGTTTCGAATAACCGAGTCAAGCAAATGCTTAAACTTTTTATGATTGAGATTTAATTTACACCTAGAGACCCAGATTTTATAAAATCTTGGTGCGAAGCTTCCGATGATTGTTCACTGAAAACGCCTAAAGCGGTCTTCTTCAATTTACAAAATTGTATAACGTGTGTACATCTGTATAATATGAACTGGGGTTGTATTGGACCATCCGGTTAAAGAATTGTCCAATTGATTTATGGTGCTTTCAAATCCATCGTGAGGTTTATGTCCAAAATAGTGATCTATTACACTATTCAGTGATTGAAATGCATTTCAGAACTTTATGATTCTCTCAATGTCCAGAATTCGACAGTTTTGAGCATCCTCCTGTTCCAACATTTTGTCCTTAGAGTAAATAGTCAAAAAGAAATTTAAAAACTCTCCACTGGAATCGATGCCCAATTTAAAGTGCAAATCTGTAATTCAGAACACATTTTATGAATTCCGGAACATCGTTACAATAAACTAGCGCACTTCTCTGATGGGTATCTTCAGTTTCATCCACTGTGCATTCAAAATCTATTAGTTTGTTTGCTATCGAAATAGTCGTTGAATGTGGAATCCTTTGATATTAATTTATTGTTCATATCGGAGTCAACAGAATTTCTCCCAAAAACACGACGAATGAATGGAATTAGCGTTCCGTTTTATTTGATTATTGGAAGTTGATTGATTTCTTCAAAAGTAATTCGATTACACTTCCGGTCTGTTATGTTAACTTTCAGAGAATGAGGGCCACCAAAACACAAAGATATTTCCTTTTCACTATAATCATATCCCGAGTTTTCGCATCAGTGTCTGAACTCCTTCATTACATTTTGACTCATTGTTTGGGTCGTGCATTTGTGTAAAATCCCATTTCCAAGTTCTGTTTTGCAATAATCACATACTTTCTTGTTCTTATCTGGTAATAATTCTTCACCTGTTGCCGTAAGTCAACCTTTCTTCCTTTGCACGATAATATTTTTGATGTGCAACTTGACAAACTGTGGAGGGATATGATCTGATTGAATAAATATTATTTTTTTCATCAATAGATAATAAATCAACTCTGCATTTTGAGCAAATGCCACGAGGAAACTGCGTATTACTAACATGAAGTACTTGAAGTACTGAAGTACTTGAAGTACTGAGGTACTTGTTAATACGCTGGATTTTTGGCTTTACAAAAGCAAACAGAACATAGTTTCAGTCTGTTATCTTCATGAGATAATGCACCTAGCGGATGAGCCATTTTGTCACAAAGTTCAGTGAGTGAAATAAAATGTAGAGAATGAACAATATGAAGCAATGAGTCCTAAAATGGTAATAAAGTTCCTTGTCTCTGATTAACTGTTCCGCGACTCTAGAAGGTCTTAAGACAATTGTAAAGGCATTTTTGAATATATGGACCATATATTCCTATTTATTGGTAATACATAATATATAGGCCGTAATATTAACTGTTTTTGAGTAAATAACCGCTAAATTCTCATTGGATGACGTCATTTTCTAGCAAGGAGCTAATTGATTTATTAACCCCATAGCAGTAATCTATGCATGCAACCTGACAACTGTACACCACTCTTATATGGCTCGCATTTTTAAATCTAAGACTGACCTTCCTGTGAAGTAATTAAAAAAAAATAAGTGATCCTACATCCACATTAAAAAAAAAATTATGTTAATTTTATCAATTTATATGCATGTTACTTTAAGTAGAATTGTTTTTAATCATAATATCAATAAAAATAATAAAAAAGATTCTTAAGGTACGCGGTGAATTCTATCTATCTGCATTTAATACGTTGATTGTTTTGGTGCGATATCAGATAAGATTGTTGATGAACTTTTGATGTACCCACGTAGATAGATAGATAGATAATTGTCTAAATCCGACAACAAATTAAAAATATTGTTTAGAATTTGAGAATGATGCTTTTTTATTTTTTAATCAGAATAATTGGTTTTGTATTGCTATGTCTGCTGTGTTAATTTTTCGGAAGCTTGAACATAAACTATTATCCGCGGTTTGGTTTGGTTCGGTTAAAGTGCTTGGTATGACTTTATGTAGGTATTTCTAGCTGAGCGAGGCGGAAATCATTGATTCACTTCTGAAGGAAACTTTCAGTTTTCACTCACTGTGTTTGAATAGATGGAGGTACATCAATTATTATTATTCTGAAACATTTTCATTCTCAGAAAATGTGCTATGTACTTAGTGTGAGCGCTGGGGGGGGGTCATTGTTGCGTCTACTACCAGCGATATAGATCCAATATTTCATTCTTGTAGAAGAATGTGCATACATAACATGTATAACTAGAAACAACAGCTGCATATTCTGATTACTTGCTGAATGAGAATATGTGGGGGGGGGGGATTAGTGGCGCATTATTCAATTTGGGAATATTAGTAGTTATACGATTTCTATTTCAAATATTATTACTTTCCTATCCTGGTGAATTTGTTGTTATTTTTTGGAGGAGACGTGTAGACAATAACGTTTAATTATATATTTTTAGCTTTTGGGGACAGTTCTACTATTTAGTCTGGGATTCTACTTGTTGGTAAATTACTTGCTGCTCCAACACACTCCTTTGATACGTTTTACTACATTTTTGCTCTTCCGAAGACTATTTTACTAGAAAAATTGAGAGCATAACCAAATTTTAAAAATGGCTAGCTACTTATTAATATATACAGGAGATGATTTATGTCATTTTGGATTAAATTTACAAAACAAAGAAACATTAACTTGACGTAGGCAGCTGCAAAAGTACTAAACGATGTGTTATGAATTAACTGTCACTTTCTGTTTTAATAGTCGATTAATTCGCTTCTAATCAATCCATTAAACTAAAATAGGAATGCTTAAATAATTTAATTTTGCTACGCATATAGAATTTTGAGCAAATAGTAATTTATCAGTTTATTACAATTAATTTTCTAAAAATTATGTCAAAGCTGTTATTATTACCCATTCTAATTAACTAAATAAGAAAGAAAGTACATAGATAATAACTATTAAACTTGACCTAAGCTGTTAAACTATATGAATGTACATTCTTAATGATTATAGCATTTCTATGAGAATTACGTACGTATTACGTTAAAAAGTATGTGTACAAACATGTACATAATGTTAATACAATCATATTATTACAAAATCTTTCTATATTTATAATTTCTAGAATAGCTTTATTACTAGTCTATCTACTATTTATCATAAAATAAAAAATCAATATTGAACATAATTTTATGATCTGGTGAAATGTTGAAGTATGCACAGTAGACACAAACATAGTTACTGTGTGTTTTAGTTTAATGAAGAATGAATTATATAAATCAGTAGCTTAGCTTATCTATCTTTTTGAACTTTCAGACAGCTTTACATTTTTGGACTTTTACATTAAGAATTTATTAATTTCCATTCTATTTCTAAACATTACATTCACATAATCTGATGAGTCCTAAAGAAAACGCACAAGACATTTATTGGATTAAATTTCTTTACTACTTGGTACCTACTTTTCTCTATTTAATTGAAAAGTCTTAAAAGTAAAATATTTTCATTTCTTGTAGGTGGGAAGTTTTGTTGTACGTGATAGTACAAGTCATCCAGGCTGCTATGCATTATCGGTGAAAGTTCCCAAATTTGACAATCCTGCTGGAATCACTCATTATTTGATTCAAAGAACTAACAAGGGTGGTGTCAAATTAAAGGTATGTGCAATTTTTATCTGGATAGTGATATGTTTATTTGATGTATTTTACTACTCATAAAGTTTTAAGTAGTACAGTTAAAATACAACAAACAAATGAAATTGGTTGTTTTCTTAGGGTTTGGAAAAAGAATGGCCTACACTGCAGTCGTTAGTGGTACACTTAACTGTCATGCCTGAAATGTTGCCTTGTACTCTACGACTTCCACGTACAGCCAACAATCCCGTCTTTACCCGGTCAGACACGCCCTGTGACCTAGACAGGGGGGATGATGAGGATTATCAACGTTTATCCGATTTCTCAGCAATAATGGCAAATTTCCGTATTAATTTGTGATGATCCATTTGTAATGTTGTTCTATGCCATCAGTCAATTTATCAATATTTGTTGAATATAATTAACCTATTTAGCTATGATAATGTTGTCTAAAAACCGAATATACATAAATTCTATTTATTTTTGTAAGTTATCCGTATTTTTATAATAGTATCAAAGTTTATAAACTTTTACAATATACTGTCTCTCGCTCACTCACTTTATATTCTCGAACGAAGCCACAACAGACGCAATTATTTGTTACAAAAGAGTTTTAATGATAATGATCTACTTATAACCAAGGTGTAAATAGTGCAAAAGATATTTTACTATTTTATAACAAGATTGACTCTAATTTGTACAGATTGGTTTGTTTATACTTTGACTTTGTTGATTTTTTTGTTATAAGACTTGTAATATATTTAAACAAAATGGAATCTCCTATTCTTTTTATCAGTGAAGAAAAATGAGAGCACCCCTGTCAGTTAGTTTCGATATTATGTTATGCTACTAGGATGACAGCTTCACTATCAATATATTTGTTGTTTTATAAAATTAATGAACATCTGCAAAACATCAGGAGGATAAAAGTGAATTGACAAATCTTTCAGGGAACATGCCATGCCAAATATTGCTGAATTATTTTAATATTTAGTTACATAATTATTTTTGTCAAAAATCTTCTATTAACAGGGACAACTAGATGTCAAAATTGTGGTTTTTGATTGGTCGACATAGAGAGTTTTCATAAACAGTGACAGTTTAGGGTTTCATTCACAATTTAAAATGCTTTATCATGAGCAACAACCCTATAAACGTTTATGTTTTTACTATTTTTATGTGAAAAGCTTTATCTACTTTATTATTCCCACCAGACTATGTGTATTGCACTTAAAGGTTTTAAGTACCTGTGGCCTCTAAAAAAATCACCATTTTCATATTTGAATGCATGTTAAGTGAGCATGGATAATCTGACCACTTACTTAGAGGAATTGATTTCATTTTGAAAGACAATAAGAGCAATCTGTCTAAAACTGGGATTGTTTATTGATCCACTTTACATTACTTTTACAAGACAACAAAATTCTACTTTGTTGCATAATTGTAAAAATAACTGTAGGCGGACATTTTTTTAAATTTCTCAAATTCATTATGGAGACCTGAGTTTAAATAAAATAGGGCGAGCCTTGTAATTAGTTTTTGACTACAGATATACTTTGAACAAAAATTTCTCCTTTTGTTTAGCGATTGTATCAGTTCCAAACGTTATGAAAGACTTTTGATATGATCAATAACAATCAACTTACAGTATGTGTGTGTACTCATAAAATATAAATGTGTATTGAAGGACAAACAATATGGTGATTTATTTGTTAATTGTTCTAGTCGTTTATAAGTCAATAATTTGGTGACTTCCCCCTCCCCTGACCTAACTGACAATCATAGAAGATATATAATGTTTTGTTTTTCTCTATACATTCAGTGAAATGCATTTAATTGTTTCTTTATATTTTGTTTGTTTGGTTTGTTTGTTTGTGTGTATTTTTATTTCATTTGATTTTTTGTACCATACTACTACACTAATAGATTCCGCTTAAATATAATGTTCATTTTAAATTTAACAATGCAGAACCATTTATAATTATGTAATCGTATGTGACATTCTACTAGGTGTCATCTCACTTCGCCTTACCTCATTTTGCCTGGTTTAGGGTTACTCAATCGGATTAAGTTATAACAATGATAAGTGAGATAAGTCGAGTGAGATGTACGCTCTACTGGTATTTTGGTATTTCTGGTGGGGAAATCGATCGTGTTTCCCTGCACATGCTTAGTTGAAGGACTAGTAGGACAGATACGTGTATAGTATTGCATTGCCACTTTGTTGCTGAGCTTTTCTAATACGTAGCTACCTGTTACATGTCTACATACGAACCATTTATTTATCTTATTAATGCAATTAATTATTAACATTTATCTAAATATTGTACGTAATGTGTATTTTCTGCTTTCTGTAAGATGTTCACCAGCTAGGGGGCGCTGGTATTGACTGACTGCGATTTGAGTGGGACCTTATTGCATTTATGTGTGAAAATGGCTATCTAACTAGCTCCAATATAATCTCCCAGGTAAATCCCATCAATGAAATGCTATTCCCTCTGCATGTGACCTAAACGTCTAACTTGTGTATTTTGTAATCAAATAAGGAGTACGGTAGGTGGCCATAAGCACCCCCCACTAAGATTAATCAATAATTTAGCATTTTCCCTAGAATTCAATCATTTCTTATACATTAAAAAATGAAATAAAATAACAATTGTAACTGGACCGATCGCATCGACCATCAACAGGTAGATATTTTGTGGTTAGGTTTATGTTGAAACAACCCGATATCTTTTTACTTTTTGAATAAATTGATTGATTTATAGGAAAATACAATGGATGATCATTCATCTTATATTTTTATAAATAGCTGACGGCTGCTGCAACTATTTTTCACTTTTTAGTATTTATTGAAAATGAAGCCATTTATTAGAATTTTTTTAAACTGTCCGGCCACCTATCGCGACCGATTTCGGTTTAGAAAAATAAAGATGAGATATTTTCTTTTGTATTTAAATTAAGAAAATTAAATGATTGTTTCGTATAAATTTTAATATAACCGTGATAGCTTAGATACTCCTATAAAGAGAAGAAAAATATGCCCACATAGATAGTTAGCGACTCACCAATTGTACACCAAACCACAACTGACATAATAAAATCTTCCTAAATGTATTGCTTTATTGTAGTTGGCGAAATATTTGACATGTTGACATTTATATTTTATATCTATTTATCATGTATAGCTTAGTAAAATTGTGTACTACATATTTCTTCATACTTATGTAAGTATTAATATTTTTGTTGCCAGGCAAATGCATATTAATCTATTTTGTGTCTTATGCAAAGTAAAATAACATGTATAGAGATTATCCTAATGTTTTTTTTAAATAATTACTATTTTGTAAAACATAGAGATGATTTGGGGGGAAAACTAGCCAAAGCATTATCTACAAACCTTCAGACACACTGAAGTCTAATGATGTTGAATATATTAGTTTAGTTTATACTGTAGACATTTAATGTGTCTTGCTTTATTTAGGGGGAAGACTCAAGCAGACAAATAAAACAACGTTTACTTTATATTAAACGGAATGTAAATCATTGTAACCATGGATGCTTGTCTAAGCAGCGATCATAATGTTTCTATTGATTTTATTTTCCTTGTATCAAGTTACCTCAACTTTGTGTGATACTGGACAATTATTATTATTAATAATAATGGTATTGAACTTTTCATTAGCATAGAACCCCCCTTTTCTGTATGACTGTTGAAGCATATTGAAATTATTTTTATTATTTCTCTGTGCCTCATCTGATCTTACAGAGATATCAACCTGATAGTTTATTTGATTTCAACATTCATCTAGTTTGTTACTTTCAATAGGACTGGTAGATTGTGGATAATGCTTACTTTTTTTAATTTATTGGTTTACGGTTTTATTATTATTAAGTTGACTAAAGAAGGTTATTCTCTATCTAACTATATCGACTATGTAGACTTCCACAGTCATACTTAGCAAATATTTAATTTCGCATATATTATAATAGACACTTTAATTCGTTAATTATAAGTAATTTTATTTTGGTATACCTATTTAGGTAATACACAGAAATCGAGTGTGAAAAAGTGGTTTATTGGTACAACTTTGACTTTATACTCTCGATTTTATAATTATGTTTTACATTTAATTTTACAGCGAACAGAAAATCATAATTTGTTCAGATGTTAAACTTTAGTAAATGAAATATTTCTCTAAAATATAATTCGAATTTCTTTTACAGAACTATGACATCTGATAAACCATGACCTATATTGAAAATTTACAAAATACAAAAGATATAAAGTTTGCTTTAATAAAGTTATACTCTCTTCACAATATGCATTTAGAGATTCTATACTTTTTGTTACATTGTACTGAAGTTGACATACGTTGAAAATGTATTGTTACATGAATTGCTAAATACTACTGGATGAGACACTTGTTTTAAAAAATTATTGTGGCCACTGGAAGTAACCGATCTTTTTTTATTTCTTGTAATGCAACATTTTACACAAAGAATTCAAACATTAAAAATAATATTACAGTAATATGATGACATTCCACAGAATCATTCCATTGAAAATCGTCGGTTTACATCCTAATTTGCTATCCCATCTAGAGTGTAGAGTTGAAGTTTGTTGATGTACCAATTTGGTATTATGAAGTCTCACTTAATTTTAATGCTCGATTATTTAAATTATAAAACAAGTTTACTGTAATTTCTTTTGGCATTTTTTGTGAGATTTAATTTTACTCTGCTATGTTAGATGAGATTTTGTAATCGTTCATTATTATTCGGTATACCCTCTACTTGATATACAGGAAACATGTATGCAACTTTATTGTTTATTTCTATTGATAAGCAAAATAAACAATTTATATTTGAAGCGTTTAATTTTTCTTATTACCCGATTTTACTATTTTCTCCCCACATGAGAAGCTGACAACCTTTTAGTCAAGTAATGGAGGCCTCGTAAATTTATGACACCGGTTAGGGGATAAATCCCCCTGAAAAATCTCAAACGGGTGTAGTAATTGATTTGAATTTATAAAAGAAACCTACTATTAAAATTTAAAGGTCATACATCACGCTTCAAACAGCCACAAACCAATTTTTAATGGACGAACTAAATAACGATATGAAATTTTAATAATTCAAATATAGTAATAATTCTTTAATAAAAAGCCGTTAACTGCTAAAAAATCTGTAACAAAAATAACTGCTTACTAAGAAACCATCTTTGCCACCGTCGTTTTGTAATATATAAGCTAAAATGTGAAAATTG
>JAUYWI010077453.1:0-13586 GCA_034780595.1 Parotoplana pacifica
CAAAGCTGTATGAAGCCATTATCTAGGGGACGCCGTGATCCTACCTATGGTTCCTAAGCCCTTATACCACAACCCCTTAACCATCTACGCTACTGGGACCTACACTACCCCGATAGACAAATGAATGAAGTCTATCCGGGAATCGATCCTACACCGGGATCCTACCTATGGTTCCTAAGCCTTTATACCAACCCCTTAACCATCTACGCTACACAAGTACAAGGTGTCCGAAAAAACGCAAGTACATACATATACAAACCACAGACATAGAGCTTCATAAATTATAGACCTATGACCAAAGACAGGTTTAAAAATATTTGATTTAAGACTTTTTACATAGACAGAAACATAGACATCACAGAATTAGCAATACGCATATAAATAAGTTGTGCATAAATATTAAAAATGTTGCATTACATTTTCACTTGAATTTTTTTGGCGAGCTAGGTTCTGATAATGTTATCAAGTTCAAAAATTGAAGTTTGTCTGATTGACTTCAAATTTGGTGCCTACGGTTGCTAATACAAATTCAAAAACAATTGACAATATTAATTATCAATTTTCGATCAATTTTATTAGTTATTTACCTTAGAATTTAAAAAAATACTTTTTGCCTATTTTGGTCCAACTTGGTTTTCAGAGAGCAGTCAACAAATTTTAGATAAAAATTCCGCAACTGAATATCATTACAATCGGTTAGCGTTTTTGAACAGTTACGATTTTAAAAAAAACAGTATTAGCACTTACATACGCTACCGTGGTTCGCCGCTCGGTGCATTGGGCATTTATTTTATTCACCAAGTTGATTGCTTTCATAGTCAATGAAATTTTTGTAATTGTTCCGGAATTTGCTAAGATGCTTGGCGAACCTGGATGCGGATATTCTCCACGAGGCACGAAGTATACCGCAAAGCCATTGAGTCCATCGGTGGAGATTGTGTCACCATAGTCAGTTTGACCGAGGTGGTTGCCAAACAATTTAATTGTAGAAGTCTGCCAAATGAAATCGCTGTCTGTGTATAGCACAAAGCCAGCGGTTACCTGGGATTGAACAAATTTAAGCGTGGTGTGTACACGAAAGCACGAAAAGTGATTCCAATGTGGAATAACCTCTAATTCACTTTCAAATTGGAATTCATCAGTATACTGTCCATAACTAATTTCAACAAGGACGTGCTTAACTCTGTATCCGAATACCGAGGCGATGGTGTACGTAGGAATTGTTTGCCAAAGTGTCTGGACTTTTTCAATATTGTGTGTTAAATTTAGTGGATTCACTCTACCCTATAGCACCTGGAGCTGGTGAATTACTTTACCAACGTCGTCCTTGTTTCGATGTTCTGGGTCCTCAATCAGTGAGTGTGACAGCGGGTACTGATTGCAGAAGATAATGTCCGGTGGCTGAAATTGGGCCCCGTCCGGTACAAAACTGACAGATGTTGGTTGGGCGATGTATTGTGTTAGCAGGGTTGAGACGTGATAGGTTAGGGTGCATAGAGATGTGAGGATGCAGAAGGTCCATAGTAAACGAACATGGCGGCCGGCACTGGTATTCACGAGATGAGGCAAGCCATGAGCTGTTGTCTGTGTTAAAGATTCTTTTAAATGTTTCACAATCATTAGTTGTTTTTTATTTTTACGAGTATTTATTAAACTCAAAATTTTATCATGACTATATGTCAAAAAGTGAAATTAATAATAATCAACTATTCTCACGATTACATTAGGATCGAAAATTCTTGTTTTCAGAAACCATCTTATTGGTTGTGTTTATGTCATTTTCCGTTCTTAGTTGAACCAATAATAACATTTATTTATATTTTATTATTTAAAAAAATATTCTAATCTTTTATTGACAACGACGGTAACATTGGATGTACACTTATTTAGCTATTTATTATCTAAACCACAATTTTATGGTTTGTAAGGTAATTCAATGTTTATTTTATTAGTTTTAAAAGTTTGATAACTAGGGATACTATTAGATGGAGTTTGATGCCATTATAATGGACACATTTTCAAACTAAATATATCGGACTTTCGCTATTAAGAGGGTTTCAGGTATGTTCATTATTAGAACTACCTATGCCGTTTATTAAAATAATGATATATATATTGCAGTCAAATCTAATATGCCTCATTTGTTTTGCAAGCGGTTTACCTAATTTATGGTATGGCTAAGTAATATTATGCGAAACTAAGAAATACATACATACCCTTTACATAAATTAAATTATAGCCTTTATTTTTGTTACTAATTTCTGTCCTTTTATACTCTAATAATAAGCATTGTTTTTTATTAAATTTATTCCCTTTATCAAGAGTACAGTATATTAACTAGGTCTATGGTTTACTGCAGCAAACATATAAAAATTTTAAAACTCTGGCTAGTCTTCGACAGTGCTAACAGCTAACACCATAAAATTGAATATAATCTAACCAAAAGAAGTGTAAAAACAACAATTTTTCAAGATCAAAACTATGAAATAATTCGCATCTTGTTCTACACCCAAGCTGAAAGCATGATAAGATGGTCAGTCAAGCTTGGCGATTGAAAGTACTATCTAGTTCATCCGAAAACCAAAATTGAAATCCATAAAACAATCCAGTCAGAAATGAAAAATGTATATACATGTAGTTATTTTAAATGCAAAACAATAACAAGAAATATGGTGCGGGACTTAGAACCCTCAGCGGTGACTTTGAACCAGTTTTATGTGTACACAACCGTCACTTTTCCAATAATCTAGTTATTATTCAAATTGTAAAAGACCAAATAGGCACTAGTGTAGAATTCAAAGATAGATCAGTATTAACTTTTGAGAGGATGGAGTAATTACATTTATACCAACTATGTATATACATAATATATTCCTTGTTTAAGAGATGTAATGGCTATTAGTTGATTGAAGAAACAATATGACAAATAATCCCAAAAATATCATAATTGTTGTTATTATAATAAATGTTATTAGGTATAACAACATTACTACAGTTTTTTATAAGTCTACCAGAACTTGTAATAGTTAATATTTTGGAAAGAGAATCAATTTAGTATTTGAAAATTGTTATATCTTATCCTTTTATTCATGCGTTATACATGCATGTATTTTAAATTCCAGCTTAACCCTTGGCTGATAAACCTCTGAGCTATACGCCCCCACCCCTTATAATAATGGGACCGAGCTAGGGCCGGTGACGTCATCATGAAGGACCAAAAGTAAAAGTTCGTCCGATTAACTTCAAAGTTGGTGTGTAGGTCTACTATTAGACATTTAATACTGCAAATCCATAAATTGGTTTTGAAAAATATTGACTATCGATTTTTTTTAAACCAAAAATATATATTTTTGGCCAAAATCACTAAACTGGCTCTAAAATCTAAACCAAAAATCTTATTATGCTCAATTTTGAGAGTTAGAAGTACAAAGGCAATAGAAAATTGGATGCTTCGCCTTTATGGTTGTTGGTCCTTGAAGTCCACCATACCAGGGCAGGTCCGTAAAAGTTTTTTTTTCTTTTTCAAAAAAAGTATTTTATCATAATTAAATACCTCTAAATGTTTAAAATGGTTAATTATGACAATTTAAATCATTTTTAGTCGTTTTGGAATAAATTAAATTGGTAAATTTCAGTTTAAGAAAAATCGTTTTTTATGCTTGACTGGGTCTGTGCCCAACATATCAAGGGCTCTAAAATGTAAATGAAACATCCTAGTTTGCTCAAACATCAGATTTATAATTTAAAAGACATTTAAAACAAGAAAAAAAATGGAGATCCTCATATTTACGATACCTGAGATATGGGGACCATGAATTACAGAGCTGGTCTACTAAAATGAAATTTCTTATAAAAATGTATTTTATGGCAATAAATTGATCCAAAATGGTTTTATAATAGTTGTAAATGTGTTTCTACATCATTTTTAATGGTTTTTGGTTGAATTCATCCACTAAAATAGAATTTTTGAAAAATCCATTTTGATTTTCCGGATGACCGTCTGATGATCCGAGAGAGGGGGGTTAGAGGTAAAAGAAATTACATAAAAAAATCCGAAAGAGAATTTAGTACACTGATACCGAATTTCATTCCAATCGGTTAAAGTTTCTTATTGTTGACATGGGTATTCTCCCCCACATGAATATGAAGGATTAAAAATATGAAATTTACCTACAAGAATTATGTTGATTGATATTTTTATCTTCCAAAACCCAGAAGCCTTTGAACTACATTTTAAAAAATGAAATTATAAGTTTTTTTAGGTGACTATCAGTCGTCGGTTTTTTCCTCATTAAATATTTTTGTGATGAATTATAATGAACCTACTAAAACTATGTAGTCAACATAGAGTACAACATATACTAATTTTGCATAAAGAAATAAATTCCTCTCTAGTTCTTATTAATATCGCATAACCAATTTTGGCTTGCCTTGCCAACGACCGTTTAAAGAAGCTATTCGAATTCAAGTCATCACAATTACTGTTTCCAAATTCTGATAGAAAAACAGTTTTAGATTTTATTAAAATGTCCTTCTATATCCTCTTGAAAGCGACTCACGGAACTTATTTATTTCTAATAATCAATATTTCATAATTTGATTAATTAATTGTGATGTATCAGTTGATCAATTTGATGTACAGCTAACTATAGGTTTGCAACCCCCACCCCTCCAGTTTAGTTGAACCGATCTGACAAACTAATCAACTAGTTTTTCTGTATACTTGTTGATATTTATAATTTATCAACGGCAAAGCTCTTACAGAAATAAATATTGTGTGACAGACGGTATACAATAACAACTAAATGTATCCACAAGAAAACTTCTAGGGCCTACAGACACCTGAGAAATGAGTAGGGTCCTAAAGACAGCTGAGGATTGGGCAGGGATTTAGTATAAAGATACCAAATTTCATTAAACCGCTTTCATATAGTTTATGATTTTTCGTAAAAAGATACTAATTTTATCTACCGTATATTGCGGAGTATAAGCCGCACTCTGAAACCCATTTTTGAAGGCCAAAAGTATTGGGTGCTGCTTATACGACGAACATCACTATTTAGTTTTTCTTAAAATTCAATTTTGTAAAGATTACATATTGTAATGTAAATTAAATACGTAAGATAAGTAATAGAAAACCTTATATGCACACAAATAGATAAATAAATCTAAAATTACAAAATAGGTGGGCAGTATGGCATATTTATAGGTATAAAAGAGTAACTATTGACTGATGAATAGCCAGACAAGGTGATTATATAACTACCTAAATGGCAATTTTAATGAAATTTTATTATTAAATTTAAAAAATTACACTTTAACTGTACCAATTTAAAAGTAAGAGGTGCGGCTTATACTCGGGAATATACTGTAAATCTACCTCTAAAACATAAAACTATTTTTAAAAAATCACTGTCGTCACTTTTGACAATTTTAATTAATGAGGAATCTAAACAACTTTAAATATTTTAGGACTACAAATGTTTTTTTAGATAAGATAGGTAGTTTAGGTACATATGAAATTAATTTTAATGGTGCAGATTTTGACAAAAAAACTACTCATCTAGTACCTTCGAAAGGACAAGCATAAAATATCTGTAGTCGTTTTTGAAATATTTAGATAGGACTTTCTTAATTACCAACTCTTGTTTTCTTGAATATTAATGGTCATAACTCCACAAGCTTATTTGCATACAAAAACTCGTATATATGCCAGTCCTAAAATGTTATTTTGCTGCCTCAACATTTAGTTAAAACTGATAGTTTGATGTAGGCACCATAATTAATATCATAATTAGTTTATTTAGCCATTTATGGCGTTCATAATTCTCATAACTTTTACTATGTTTCATCCATTTAAAAAACATGTACGTATAATACGAATAAGTTTTGTTTGCGATTAGGATTAATTGGAAGCAGTAGTTTATTTCAACACTCATTTCATATGTGCTAACATTCATCTGTGTGCTAATGAAATTTGATTATCTCTCAGTAGGTTGTTTTCCCGCTGAATGTTAATAATAGTACGAGTAATTATCACACGACTTTGCTGGCAGAATTAGTTATTAAAAATGTTGAAGATTTTGTTTCTCGGATGTACAAACTCAATGAAATCATTTATTGTATCGACAGACAACATATTTTCTTAATAATTTTTTTTTATTGTTCTATCCATCGAAATATATGTATAGTTCAATGGCAATGTACTCGTATACACATGTTATAGGGTTTTTTATGTAAACAATAGAAGTATTGATTTTGAAAGCGTTGAAGTATTTTATTTCTTATACGATTTTTTTATCTGCTGTTGGCTTACAGGTTTCTATCTGATCACTATGCTAGTTCAAGTCGCCTAGGTCTAGCCGTGTGGCCCTACAGCCGAGGAGAGGTGTCGGTTCAGTCTTATAATGCTGTGCTCAGTCTATCACGTCTAGTTGGTCCAGCGGGTGCTTTGGATGGATTGATCCTTGAAGAGAATGATACCCTACATCGATTGTGTGCTACTAGACTCAACCTGACCAGTGTGGGAATGAACCACCTCAATGCTATCATTACCCACCAACTGGCTGGCCAATTACAGGTGAGAATCACAGGATATTGTGAGGGGGAGGTTGTTGTTGTGACCACTTTGTTTGTTTCATTCAAATAGGTATGTACCGCGATATTATTTAGGAATTGAAATATGCGACAATAGATATTTGGTCGATCGGTTAGAAAAATTGTCAATAAAATAATCACCTCAAGTATTACAAACTACAAATGTTTGTACATACATATTATATACAAGCAAGATGAAAAGTGAACTACTAGTGAGTATTTAAAACGTAGAATATTAACAGATGTATAGGCATACGCAATCATGTACGGAAAGGATGCTAGGAATATTTGAAATATCTACCAAATTGTTGTAATATATTTTCAAAAATATTAGAAAATTTAGCATAAAGGCTTTAAATCAAAATCCTATTTATCTAGTGGCTACGGTGTATGTTTTCTTCATTTGTTTTCTGTAACAGTATACAATAAATCAAAACCTGTTTCTATACATATACTATATAAGGTACCAAATAATGTTCATATTGAATTGATTGGTCTCTGTTTTTCATGAGTATTGGTTTATCAAATGTTATCTAATTGGCCTTGCAATTGTGTGGTTTAATTTTTTTTAGATACATATTACAGTATAACACTGCCAACACTACCCCAATGTATTAATGATTTCAGCCCGTAATGGAAAGTTTGAACCCAGTGTCAGATTTGATTGGCAACTTATGCAGTCATCCAGACTATCGCGTACTTCAATTGAGATGTCTTCCTTATATGCAGGATCGTTGTCAGGAATTCAGTAGTTATAACTGGCCTCAGTTAATCAAATATATCAAGCAAATGTTGATTGCTGATTCACCCATGGAAGATGGTAAATTAAAATATATATCTAGTTTAAAAATGGTTGTTTACTAAATATCTATAACATCTATAACTATTGTTACTTTAAATGCGTGAACGGATTACTATTTGTTTCCTGTAAAACAATATGATATTTTTGTCTTGGTCTTGTTTGATGAGTCGCTGTTGTGTTATGCCTGAATTTTCTCAGTTCTCACAATTGAAATAGATTTTCAAAATATTAAAACTTTATGATTTTTAATAAAAAGGATTTCATTTCAAAAGGTGGAATGAATTCTTATTGGTAGTCTGACTATAAGTTTCATACCAATACAGCGTTCTGTGTGGGTCTTTAAAAAGTACATTATACATTAAGCATCATATAATAATTAATACTCTTACTATTATTGAAAGAAAAACATTAAGCTCAACGTCAATTTCATTCTTGATTTCGTTGTTTAGCCTTACGTTTGAGTACTCTGTCATTTCCATTTATAATATTTCTGTCAGTCATTAATAGTTATTGTCTGCACATGACTATCGTTATTATCATTCTCCAGAGCGGGAGTTTTCAAGTTATCCACCGATGAACGTATTTCCTTTAGGTATATTAACTTCATGGAATCCATGCCGGTAGTTTTGTTTTGTTCAATTTTGTTCATTAGTCTCATAATTTGACGCTTGACTACCTAGGTAAACTTAATTTAGGAACTGTTTTAAAATTTGATATATAATTCAATTTTAAATAAACTAAAAGAATGTCCTCTGACTATCTATCAATAAAAAATAGAAAATGGTTTGATCGGTTTTGACATTAGTTCCATAACAAAAAAGATTTCTGTATTTTAAGTTGATATTATGTTCAAAGAATAATTTCATGATTTTAATTTTTATAAATATATTACCTTGTTTATGATTTATCACCATAGAAATGTATGATTATTTATGACATTTCCTCAAAAAAGATAATTTCTTTTTCTCTATTAAATAATAACTCAATTACTGGATAACAATTTGGGAAGGAAAGGTAAGAATAGTGAAATTTGTAAAAGATTTTGAACTAAACTCTTTGTCTATTAAGAAGTTATATATAATGACTATTCTAAAATATAATGTAATTTCACAGTGAAAATCATTAATTAGACACAATATTAGATATTTATAACCTCAAAACCCTACATAAATGTTCAGTAGAATCATATCAATTGTTGAATATGTGGTATTATAGAATAGTTTGATCATATTATTGTTTTATGTCAGAAAATTGACACGCCTCTGTACGTATACATAATAATAATTAACCATTTTGTACTGTTTGTTTTGAATGTTTGCTTTTTATCAAATCATCTCAGCGATTTAAACAGCAGGTATATAATTTTAAATTAAAAATCTGGTAAATTTTATTATTTTAAAAAATAGTACTTTTCAAGTAAGAAAAATAATGGAAAAGAAAGACATACTCGACAAATCAACTTCGAAATTAGGTAATTTGTAATCAAAATGTTTGAATTTAAATTTTAAAAATTCCACTATTTATCAACATATGTTAAATATAATTTCAATGTACTTGTAGTTATTGTGTTCTAAGTACATTGTGTTGTGTTGTACAAGGTCGGTATTTCTTTTAATTTAAAGGTATGGACTGGAATCTGCAAGTGCATTCGACACGAGCAAAATACATTGCTAACCAAGTCATTTTACGTGGGACAGCAGCTGAAGAGAATGATGTTTCGGTATTGTGTGAACCTCGACTTTATGCTGATTGGATGCTACCCGACTTTTATCTGTCAAAACGGCATCATATTCGACCATTTCAACATTACAATCAATCTTTATTTTTGGCAACCAATGGTCAGGGTTGCATTAATCCTATCGAAAACTCTGTACAACGTGGTTGGAGCATGTTAAGGGCTGGAGCGTTTTTGCACCAATACGCTAAACATGGTATCTGTCAAGCAGAGTTATTGGATAGTTTTGCAGGGGTAGAACAATTACTGTATAATTATAAACAACTATCAGCAAAGGGTAGCTGATAATATCATGTGGCAAATCTATTATTCAGTTACAAACACAAAGGAAGGTAGTGATTCAATGTGCATCTGGATTGTGTGCCGGTTCTGTGTGGGTTTTAAATAAGAAAACTATATAGGTATCAATAGATGAAATACGTAGATCTATGGTTTGTCATATTATGTGCATGAACATGTCTGCAAATCTATAGATCTATGTATTTTTAATTATTTTGACCACAAATATCATACGAAACTGATTTATTAAATGATCTATCTACTGAAATGGACATTTAATTGTAAATGACGTCATTAGACCTACAAGTTGTTTGCAGTATATAATTTAATGAAATGGTACTTAAATGTATTTTTTTACCGTGAACTAACTAAATACAGATAACTAACTACACAGTCATGGTACTTGGTTTTTGTTTGTGACAATAAGAGCGCAAGAGTAGTACATAGCTACATTAAATTGGTTACTTTGGTAGGGATCTATGGTAAACAGTCGTCATTTATAAAAAGTCGTACATAATTTAATCGTATAGAGAAATTCGTATAAATTTCACCTAATACAATATTAATCAAAAGTATGTATATTTATAACTAATGAATGTTTTTAAAATTTAAGAATTTTAGGTTTAAAAAATTCATTGTATACACATGAGACTAGAAGCAATAATTCTTATCTAATAATAAAGTACAGATTGTCGTTTGGAGAGAAGCAATTGATATGTCCATTGTTTCACTGAAAATTTATGTATAGATTAAATTCCACCAGCAATTAAAGAATTAAAGGCTGTCAATTTTGCTAAAATTTATATACATCATTAAATTTTAATGTACTCTAGCTTCACTGTAGTCCATTATAATCCAGAATTTATATAAATTAGCTATAAAATCAATAATCGATATTTTTTACCAATTCTTTCGAGTTTGTTTCATCGGTACGTAACAGTAGTCTGACTAAGTTAAGTTTTCTAGTAATTTTGAGTTTGGCATTAACTAGATTTTTTCAGCTTTTGTAGGTACATATGTAAACAAATAAATAAATGTATGTAATATGCACATTAAAATAAAATATAGTTTTCCGTTTAAAAAGCATTCGACAAAATGTTGATATTAGCTATCTAAACGAGACCGTGTTAGACATGGGGAGGGGTAGTATTACACCTCTACCTACTTTCGATCAATCGATTAGGCTGAAATTTCCATTTAAAATAAAGTAGTACTGGGCCTTAACACAAGTGCAATATAACATCATCAAAAGGAATATCTAGAGCAAAACTTGGATGTATAATCTTATCTAAATCATTTGAGAAAGGATTCTACATTCAGACCTTTTGGACCATTCGTATATATCCATACAGTACTGATAATCCATATATGAGATACATTTTAAATACTTTTTTGAAACCCTGCTATCACTATGCAATGGGTATTTGACTTTTTTAATCTAAAAAACAGAAATAAAACCAAAAGCTTATAGTGATGTATTTTTATGCTTATATTTCTATGTTTGTAAGATGATGGCTTCGACATCAATTCATTTTGTTTAGATTAACTTATATTTTTATTTAAATATTGGGTTTCTGTTTTATTTGTAAACGGGGAAAATAAAGTAAGTATTCTATATATGTTCTAGAATTATATAGTTATTTTTATAACAATGTAAATAAATTATTTAAACACAATTATCTATACTAATTATAGTTATAAACTTTTGTTCATTTTTATTGGATTGTGATCAAAATATAATAAACTCTGGTTATAAAAAAGCTTATTAATAATACTGCAGAGTTTAAATGCTTTTAAAGCTATTTTCTCACAAATTAAACTTTTATTTTTAAAAAAGTTGACACCAAAACGCCTTGACAAGAACGAATTACCTGGCCAATATAGTCAAATTGACAATCAATGTGCTGTCTGTGCTCCTGTGCCAATTCAATGCCTAAAATTGTCCAAAAGTGATAATATCACCTGTTAAATATCATCAAATCACCTTGGTGCTAATTTGATTGTTCAACAGGGAATCCACTCCAGGTGATCCAGCATTTTTTACAGTGGTTAACAATATATATAAATAATTCAATAAGAATTTTTTAAATTTTAATATATTATAATTTATATTTATAATTATGTGAACTAAATTTATAATTGATAAATAAGTTCATTAAATAGAATCCAACTTATACTTAAATATAGCTTGTAGGTCTAATCATACAATGAATTAGATTATACAGCCCTGCCAATTACTAATGCCACCCTTCTATCATTCTAACTGCATGTTAAGTACATGTTTTATGAATATTATCACATTAATTAAGACAACTTTTTAAAAGAAGCAGCCATTTTAAATCTGAAATGTAATGGTTTTGAAGATTTGTGATAAAAAATTCACTTCATTTTCTCTAGTAGACTTATTTTTGTAAAACCTTTTCCTCAAAGTAAAGCAATTTGAAAAAATGTTAAAAACCTTTGTTTGAATTTGAAAAAGAAAAAATGAAGTGGGTCTATCACAGATCTTTCACTTATAAAAGATTCTTCAAAACCATTAGGTTTCAGATTTGAAATTGCTACTTCTTTCAAAAAGTTGTCTTAAAATGTGACAATGTTCATAAAACACATACTTATACAATTACACCAATTTTGTCCAATTGTTCTAAAATGAATTTCAGCTAATTACATAATTTGCTTCTAAAGCTTTATTATCCTGCCTTGATTATTTTGATATTGATTTAATTTTGACAATATTATTAAATGTTTATGTAGCCCTGTATGTAGGATAATTATATATGTAAATACAAATATTTCCACTAATTAACTTTAAATGGCTATAAACTGAAAAACTAATTGAGATAGAAAGCTGATTTAATATTATAATTAATTCAGACAATATGGAGAATATTTGATATTATTTTTAAAGCATAAAAATATTTCAATGAGGCTAAGTCATATAAGCTTATCAAAAAATGTTTACCAAAAAACAATCTTCAAAACTTTTCCCATATATTTCAGGCCACTCACTTTTAAACTATGGTAACATTAAGTATTTATTTTACTATATTAAATAATAGCCTAGTCCAGTGTTAAGAGACATTTTAAAATATGGGGTGAATCTGGAAATGCCAGGTCCAAATACTGAAATATACTAATTAAGTTTAGATTGTAACTCGAAAATTAATTAAGATAGAAAGCTGATTTAATATTTTAATTAATCCAGACAATTGGGAGAATATTTGGTTTTATTTTTAAAGCATGAAAGTATTTCTTTATGAAGCTACAGTAATCAGAAGTTTATTAAACATGAAAGACCTTCAAAATTTTTTCTATATATTTCAGGCCACTCACTTTTAAATTTTGGTAATGTATTATTTCGTATCTATGACATACATATTTTACAATATTAAATAATAGCCTTGTCCATGACCTCTATTGGTC
The DNA here is from genome assembly GCA_034780595.1 of Parotoplana pacifica. Taxonomy (NCBI): domain Eukaryota; kingdom Metazoa; phylum Platyhelminthes; order Proseriata; family Otoplanidae; genus Parotoplana; species Parotoplana pacifica. The sequence continues at coordinate 12,837 of JAUYWI010077453.1, forward strand.
ATAAGTATAAGAGCCATTTCTTAATGGGGTTTTTCAATAACTATCTAAGAATTTAGTTTAATTGCACAGTTGTCTTTTTATTTAGAAAAATATAATTTCAGGAGAAAAATAAACAGGAAGAAGGTTGTTATAGAGCCATGTTTATTCATAAAAAAGTGACTAGTTTCATCAATTCAATTTACATCATCAGACTTAAATTTGTTACTTTTACATTAATTATGTGAAATTAAAACAAAAATAATAAAAATTAATGAATTACAATAATAAATTAGACAAAAAGAGTAACAGAAAGTGAGTTAAACACCTTCAAACAATAACTAGTTCCACAGTTCACCAATGATCTATTCAGTGAAGGTTTAACTTGTTTTATGTAAATGGCTTCTTAATAGATAAATTAAATTTATTACTATCACTGTCAATAATCTTAAATTCTTTGAAAAGTTAATTACCAACTGTGCCAATCCCATCTAATGGTGTTAATCCCATAATTAAATCTGAAAATTCTATTAAATATTACTTGAATAGATATATAAAAAAATCAATTGATGAACACACTTTTGCTCAAATCAATCCTTGTGGTTCCCAACCAGGTAAATTGTATGGTCTTGCTAAAATTCATAAACAGAACTGCCCCCTTAGACCAGTTATTAGCATGACTAACACTAGCCAATACAAATTGGCTCAATATTTGAACAAATTTATTGTACCCTGCATTCCTAATAAATTATCTGTTTGTTCATCTGATGAATT
>JAUYWI010077464.1:0-13584 GCA_034780595.1 Parotoplana pacifica
CAGGACCGAACGAGGTGGAAGCTAATAGTGCATGCTACCCTTGGCAACGAGGACGCCACATAGACAGACAGACAGATTAAGTTAATAATTTTTAACTCAGTGTAATATAATGGAATGTAAGAAAGCATTTGTAACAGCATTATAAACATCTATGACAGATATATTTTTCCCCGACTGGAATCATTGAGACCAGATTTCCAATCGTGGATGATATTAAAAATTTTCTTACTGATCAACTGCTTCATTTCACTCCCCATCATATGAACAAGGCATTGAATGATATGGCGACCCATATGGAGCAAGTGGTTCAAACTAAAATGGTTCTTATGTTTAATTTGTATATAACGCTCCTTCTAGACTGTAATTGCTTTATATGTATACCTACATACATTTATTGTAATACAGTTTTTTAAACAGAGTAGGACTAAACGTATTAGGATTTGTCAAATATCACTTAAAATGTTAGTTAAAATTTTGTTCTACCTAGGTAATAAACATTATACATACATCGTTATCATGAATATTTTTTAAAATGGTAAATGTATTTAGTTTAATAGTAAGGTAAAGAAAATAATTTAACTATTTTATATGCATGCAAATATGAATGAACATACATACAATAAAATTGAACATTTGAAGGCTTTAACAATAAAAGTATGAAATATTTAGCCGCTTTTGAACAGATTTAAATAATGAATGCTTTGTGTAGAAAAATTGTTAATTTAAACAAAACATCAACTATTCATATGTTGATTAGGTTCGGTGACACTTCTTAAACTCAATTTGCTGAACTACATTCATTATACAATTCCAACGCCAAAATGGAAAAAATGTTGAATTTATGAAATTTATTTAAATGCCGTAACTAAAAGGATCTGTTCATTTTATTATTTATTTTTTAAATATGTAAAACTTTGAGTAAACCATAATCGAAAATTTAAAAGAAGTTAACCAATTTAAGTTTTTAAAATATAAGTCAATTAGTCAAATTTAGATTTAGATTTCTTTATTACTGCACTGCTGCACCATTAAATCCATTTTTAATGACGTATGTGGAAATAGCTGAGATTGGAATTATTTCGCTCGTTAATCAATAATTTTTTATTGTTTTATTCGCTAAAATTCGAAATTCTCTCGTTTATCCAAACCTTTTATAGAAAAAGAAACAAATTAAAGGATTTGGAATAGTTTGCCCATGATGTCGACCTAACAAATATAATTTATTGAGTGTGCAAAAAAGGCAAAGTGAGATAGAAAATCCCTCATACGTCACAATTAAAGTTCTAAGAAAGGTATGTTTCTCTTCTATTAAATTCCTTTAAGGAACAATGCTACTACATAATTCAAAAACGAAACTCTGAATTTAAATGAGAAATCCTACGTATATTATGGCTATAATATAATATTATATGTTGAACTAACTGAAACTCATCAGCTACCCAGCACTGACAAGTGAATAGTCGTCCTTTTTGTCCCTTGGGTGGCCTCTAGCTTTTCCGTTTCTTTTCAGTTTTGGGCTTTAAAAACAACAATTAAGTCGAAAACAAACAACATATTAGGGAAATTACAGTTGCACAAAGCACGGACAATGAGGCTTTAGGTGGCTTAGGCGGAGTGTTAAATAAAGAAAAATAATTAAATTATGCTTTTGTGACACTTTTTTAGACCTAATTCCCTCACCCCCTCGCTTCTAAAAAAACAAACATAGCTTTGCTAGGTATTTTCTGAATTTTTATAGTTGGATGTTTTTACCAAATTTACTTGTAAATAAAATTGTGGTTGCATTTATAGTTAATAACAAACAAATAAAATTTTGTTATTTTTTCATAAGTGCCTCATAAATCATTAAAAATTATTAATCCACAAAAATTAAAAATTTTGTGTCAAATATTAATTAATTAGTAATTAGGTCACATCTTCTAAACGAATGTTGTGTTTTCAACGTTTTTGTACTCTTTTAGATCATATCCCCAAGTTATTCTCTATTTTTATGTCCTTTTCCCATCGATTAAATCTTCTAGCACAAGCTGCGTCCAGCAAAACCAAATTTTCTTTTAGCCAAATCAACCGTCTAACATACATACGTTATTGACTTCCAATAGCGATATGTTCTGTATACTTGATTTTCAGAACTTTCCTATAGCACCATATTTGAAAGGCGTTTATCTTGGAACAATTTTCTGGGGTATATGTCCAGGCTTCACTAATTTCAGTCAAGCAAGCGTTTTTTCAATGGAGTTGAAATATCTCCAGGCTTCACTAATTTCAGTCAAGCAAGCGTTTTTTCAATGGAGTTGAAATATCTCTCCGTAGGATTTCTTATCAGTTCCAGATGCGGATTTTGCCATACCGAATCTTCTTTCACCTCAGTTAGACAATACATTTCTACATCAAATGTGTTACCTAAGTAATTATACTTTCGAACCTCTTCCAGCTGTTAATTATCTATCAAAATCTGAAGTTGGTTTTCTTCCTTACTTTTATCCAGAGTCATTACTTTTGTTTCTTTTCATTTTAACTCATTCCATATTCTTTACACTTCTCATGAATCTTTATCATTCGTTGAAGGTTTTCCTATGGTGTGGCATCGGCATATCTTATTGTTTGTATACATTCCCGTTGATCTTAATACCTTCCTCTTCACTTAAGCTTCCTTAATAAATATTTCACTGTACATATTGAACAAAACTGGGGACAATGTACATCTTGTCGCACACACTTCTGTCAATTCATCGTCACATCTGACTTTGGTATGTTGGTTCCAGTATAGGTTTGTTATCAGTCTTCTTTTATAAAAAAGTATTCCAATCTTTTCCATTATTTCAAATATATGAGTCATTCGATCAAAGGCATTAGTTTGGTCTATAAAACAATTATAAAGCTTTCTCTTTTTTCAATCATTCTTTCCCGATAGTCCTGATTAAATATATTGCATTTCTTGTTCCATTTCATTTCCTGAATCCAAATAGGATTTCAATTATTTTCAATTATTTGAGTAATTCTTTTCTGATAATTTAGAGTAGGATTTTCGAAGCAAGCGTTTTTAGGCTAATTGTCCTGTGTTTTTCACATTTCATAGCCTTTGGTGCTCGTCAAAACATCTTCTGGGAACTGTCTTGCCTTGTATATTGATGATAGTTGTCAAAATTACTATAAATTTTGGTCAACCATATTGAATAAACTCTGCTGGGATTTCATCAACACCTTCTGCTTTTCCTTTTGGAGGAGTTTTTATTATTTCTTCTTCTACCTACAAATATAATTTCTGTAACATCTAAATTAGAAAATACCAGCTGAGAGAGTACGTTTATTTTGGAAACTAGAAAAATAATATTGGGATTTTCTCATGCATTGTTAACACCAACATCTATAATATCCATTTGGCTTAACCCATTTCGATTAAATAAAATTTTCATAAACCTATTTCGTTTAAACCCATTTCGCTTAAACATATTTTGCATAACGTTTTTGATAGAAACTTATTTTACATAAACCCATTTCACTTGAATCCATTTTTCATAAAACTATTTTGCATAAAACCATTTTGAATAAACTCAATTTGCATAAATCTTTGTTTTGATAAATCCACTTTGTACAAACCCACATAGCTCATGCTCATGTTGTATGATCCCATTTTGCACAAACTTATTTCGCAGAATACGCATTACTCCCAGATTTTTAGTATTCTAAACTCGTTCTGTAGCCTCTCCGGCCACGGTGGTCACCATAGAAAAGAATGATGCCGTGAGAATAAACGAAGGAATGGTTCTGAGTCTCACGTGCCGATCCAAGGGTAGGCCAATTCCCGAAGTACACTGGCTCAAGGACGACAGCTCTATCAGCTCCAAGATCCCACCTCCCAACATGCAGATTCATTCCAATGGGTAAGACTAGATTCATTTTTATACATTTACCTACATAAAAATGTAAATCAGTTAACGTATAATCTCTATGCTTACAAAAAGGTAAACTAATATTAATTTACATTTACGTAATGTTGCGTCAAAATAGTGTTAAAATTTCAAATTCTTTATAATTTTAAATAAACTATTTCAAAACTTAATTTAACAAATTTCATAACATTTTGTTCTGTTATCATAATACTTGATACGCTTTGGCTACTTGTAACTACCCGACTTTAAATTGTTTTTTTTAAATTAGTGACCAATCAAGTCTTCTGGTGCGAAATGTTCGACTTGAAGATACTGGACGTTATACTTGCGAAGCTAAAAACAGAAATGGTCATATCAAGAAATGGGTCCACGTTAAAGGTAGGAGTAGTTGACTTGTAAAAAAATAATGTCAGTTGAAATGTTTGGTCTCAAATGAGCCAACTCGTACATTTTCTGAGAATTGTTGTGTTGTTTTGACGATATAATTTCATTCCAAATAAGAGCATCAGTTTGCTTATAACTACCACACAATAGCTCATAATGTTTTAAATTTTATATAGAGTTAATCGATTCAATATCACAATTTAATCCTAAATTGGTATATTTCAATTTATTTATAAGATGATAACGCGCCGGTAAAGTAAACTATGATTTTTGGGGAATTCTATATTGGAACGGGGTGGAGCGTATCCAAAGCTAATATAAATTTCCAGAGAATAAAACAAAAACTCCTATAGTGCACGAAAATAGCATTAACACTTTATACATACCTACTCGTATATACTATACATACAGGGTGTACAAAAAGCGTATTCTCTAATGCAAATCAACATTATTTATTTATAAATGACCACAGATTATCAGATGTGCAATGACAGAATGTAAAATATTAATAATTTATTATAAAAAATATTTTTGTAATTATCGCTTGAGAGCCTAGTTCCATTATCTCAATCAATAGTAGCGGAGCTTTCCACTATGGATTATTGAAAAACTGATTGTAATGTCTTTTTGATCTTGTCTTGTTAAAATTATGGCCATCAAGCCTTTCACAAATGATGACCTAGACGTTTTTAATAGATAGGATGTCGTCAAATTAGGGTCATTTCCCAAAGTTACTGTTCTTTGATATTATCTTGAAAACTTTATTCTACGTGAAGAGGGGAGCAGCCCCCTATTTCGAACACTAATAAAATCCAACTTTTATGGTTGCACTAATACTAAACTAAAAAATATTGATCTACAGTATTGATTAACTCCATATGACCAACAATATATTGATTATTTACTGTAACCATGTAGGCTCTATTTTCAGAGGCATTACATTTTGCAAATAACATCAACAGCCACTCATACATAACATTAGACGAACATAGGGGATTTTCCTGAAATATTCTGAGAGTATAAATACATACTCAAGTGTTTGAAATAATCTTCAACATAATATACTCCATAAATGGGCATATCTTGCACAGAGAGCAGTCCTTCCCAGCCAGAAGAATTCTGGGATGGGAGCTAGTCGGGAACCGATCTAGAGGAAGACCAAGGGAGACGTGGCAGAGGCAGCTAGAGAAGGATATGAAGAAGAAAGAAGTCACCGCAAACATGGCCCTCGATAGGCGAGAGTGGCGAGCGAAGACAAGACCGACCCCTGAGATCTAATGGATAAGGTCTCAAAGGTGAGCAAGGTGAGCATAATATACTCCACAATGACTTCAACAATATTTACTGATAACTCACGCGATCACCTACAGCTGTATTTCCTGCTCTGTGAGATCTGTCTTTAAGCGGTATCAGGAACAGCTCACAGTGGTACACTAACTTAGATACCAAGCCAGTCCCTCTATTAAAATGCTTAGGTCGTGGCAAGATCGTCAAGTAACCCAATCAAATTTTCCGCCATATACGATCGGTATTTCGTAAACAGAATGAGAAGCTCCTAGAGGATAAAAGGTGATTCAGCCAAACTGGCCATTTTCTACGCCTACCAAAATATTATTTCTTCTAGATTTAGGATGTGGAGGAATCTCAGTCTCTGAATCTAACAGAAATTGAACCTCCATCGTAAATTCATCCGTTCAGTACTAGCGGAGATGGAATCGTCTGTATAATGAGTTTTATTATCTTGGCATATACCTGCGCTTATTTTAAAATGAGGATAATTCCTTTACAGGGAGCTCTCAGTTGGATAATTTAATCAACCTTGTCGACAGTGCTATGACCAACACTTTATTTATTGGTTAAGCGTTTTTCGTAGAAGATTGAGCAGCAATTACCCATTTTCTAAAAATGGAACGAGATATTATCGTATTGGCTTGAGTCCCCGTAATATTAGAGATGAACAATTTGAACTGTTTCCATATAGCCAGCTCATAATTGGCTAGCTTTGCTCAAGGCGAACATTTTATCCGTTTTTATGAGTACGAGATGTTTATTTTTAAAGAGGTAAATTAAATTATACCTCAGATTGTCTATTATCCGGAGTGAGTGTCTATCTAACTCCATAATTCGCGGTTCCAGGAGGGGGGGGGGGTCCAGAGGTTCCGGAACTCCTCCCTGACTCTTCCTATTTGTATAAATAGTCGTTAAAACAAAATCTGATACGTATTTAAGAAGTTATAGCAAATATTCAAACAAATAAACGTTTTCTGTTAAATTTTAAAGAAAACTCTTTCCCCTAAAGACCTTATTGTCCTACATGTATGCACTTGTGAAACCCTTGAACTTTTCTGGAACCACGCCATTGCTTGGTTGTTGTGAACAAAACTTAAATAATATCTATATTCTAACTAAAGATTTTCGTCAATTGAAGTTTTTTAGTATGTGATTGTTTTATAACAAAAAATGGCCTATACAAATCCCTAACAAGCCATCCTCATCATTTACAATTTAATAATATATTTAAGGAAGGTAATTAAAAATGATACCAAATTTCCATATGACCAATCAAAAATATAATTATTCATACTACTCCGTTATCTATCGCACTACCCTATTTAAATATCTACACTTTCGACAAATTCAAAGAGGTCTGTCTATAGATAAACGATTTTAAAGGTCATAACCGTCCAACAATTTAAGAAATCAATAATATATTATTTACTTGGGTTGATTATGCAATAGCTGACAAATATTGAAAAGATGATAAATTTATGATTATTGTACGTTATATATTGGCTACTTTAAAGAAACAAAATATTTTGCACTTTTAAAAGCTCACTCAGTGATTAAAAATGTACCTTAGAACTCCTTATTTATTAGATATTTAGATGATTGAGAATCCAATATTTTACACAAATTAGAAACTTATCTACGACCTACCTACCACTGGTAACTTGAATAGAAAATATTACATTTTTTGTTTATATTAATTGTTTTTAATGTTTTGACGATGTTATTTTATGTGTTGTAAACCAGGCAGTATTTTGAAGGAGTACATAAAAGTTTAGTATTTTATTAATCATATTTAAACAGATATAGGTATTACGACAATTTTGATAGCTAAATCTTGTTATAGAGTGTGCGTGTATAGCAATGATTTAACAATAAAGTGGGCTTTTTACAATACACTTTTTGGTTTACAGAAACACAAACACAAATATTTTATATTTTAATTTTTAGATAACATTTCAATTTCCAAATAAATAAAAAACTATTTTGATGTGATTCATTTTTTAATTTTGTGGTTCAACTAGACAGCCCAGGACTCGATTTCACGATGTGCTGCACAAAGGGCGTCACAGAATAATTTAATGTTATTTAACTCATTAATGCTGATTGAGGTTGTAATTTTAAGAAAATTTTGGTTTATTTTCAGGTATATGATTATCAGCATTAAATATAAAATATACAAATAATTGTTTTGTGACATCAATCCCTATAATTCCTATAATTAGGAAATGCTTGGAATTTCATTGACTATTAAATTTTTACTAGATCACTGAATTGAATTATGTTGCTGTTGTTGTTGTAGCCCCTACCCTTTGCAAAAAAGGGTAGTCCTCCCAGTGTGGGTTATGAATTTGAATACCTCTGATGGATTTAACCATAGGTCAGAGATATTGAAGTGTGTAGGATGATATGGACAGTTAAATATTTTAATGTGTTGTGGGGTGATTGCTAGCATGATGGACATATGTTATCAATATTGAATTTTTTTTCGAATTGTTGAGTAAATAACACGAGTCGCTGCGTAGCTGTGCAAATATAGTTCTATGTTGTTCATGTTCATTTATGCTAGGAGGAGGAGCGTGGAGAATTAGATTATGGATAAGATGTATCTGAAACTACGTTTGTATGAATAGTTTTGATTGTTTGTTTGTAGGTATTATCATCTAGGTCAAGTGATGTCTTTGGTGGAAGTAGGTGCTTATGCTTGGTTATGATATTCTGTTAAAGTTTGCGTTTAGCGTGTGTGTATTGAGATGTTGTAAGATGTTTATTTGGATGGTTTGATTTGTATAATTGGGCAAGTGTTTGTGTGTTTAAGAGTGTCATGTGGTCATGTATGGGAAGAACATTTGTCTCTTGATGAATGAGATCTGTTTTTGTGGGTAGAGTACATCCTGTGGCTATTCTGAGTACAGCATTTTGTACTGTTTGTAGTTTGTTTACATGTGCTTTGGATAATGTTGGGATCCATATGGATGAGGCATATTTGATTAGTGGTCTTATTAATTGTTTGTATGTGTAAATGATTGTTTCTTTAGATTGTCCCCATGTTGTTCCTGCTAGTGCTTTTGTGTGTAGGTTTTTTGGGTGTTTGCTGAAGGTGTAATGAGTATCAAAAGTGATACCTAAAATCGTTGGTGTTTTGTTAAGTGGGATTTGGATGTTGTTTATCTGGATTTTTGGAGTATAGTTGGATTGTTTTTTGTCAGGTGTAAAGAGTGTTGTGGCATATTTTGAAATGGAGAGATGTACATAGGTTGTTTAGAATTAAGTAGCTTTGGATAATGTTGAGGTTTTTATTTGTTCTGCATTCCACACACTAAAATTTCAAGATAATAGAATATTATAAAATTGACTGTCAATTTAAACTGCCTAGATTTTATAAAAAACATTAAACAATAAAGAAATATATTTATTCAACATTGGACTATGATACACATTGTGATTACTAATAAAAATACATTTAATATGCACTCTGTACACAAAATGGGACTTATGAATAAAAACACATTGATTAGGTGTGCGTGACTTTAATAGAAATACATATTTCAGCATTGGTACATTATTGGACTTATGATAAGAATATATTTGATACGTTGTCATAAGAACACCTGTCTTTGCCTAAATAGGGAATGATTGAAATTAATTCTTTGGTTACTACTGACTATATCGAGTTACAGACCTCTTAAAAAACTTTATTTAACTAAAATTGTTGAATGTACGCTCTATGAAGGGATTCGTTTATAATACAGTAGTAACCTAATTTCTTTCGGATCTCAGTATTTCCTTTTTTAGCGACACCCTCAAGTTGATGTGCGGACAACAAAAAAATTAACAGTACTATTTTATACATACAATAAAAAATGTTTTATACAGCATAGATGAGTCTGCTTATGTACAAGAAATAATATTGTTTTCATTAATAGGGATCCTAAATTTTTTAAATAAAGGGGACTTTGGGTTCCGATGTTCCTTCATGCATCACCATAAATTTGAGTCACTCACTGATCATATTAGACTTTGATTCTTATAATGGATTTGAAGGTAGTCGCGCCTCTTAAATCTGCAACCATCTAAATAGTTTTATTTTTGAACATCTACTCAGATTGTGACTTACCAAAGCTGAATTTAGGTAATTAAAATATACCTATGTTAGTCTCATTTTAATTAAAAATTTTATGCATGGCATCTCTTTGGCAGGTGTTGCATAAACATTAAAATTAAACAAAAACTATCTAGGTACAGTTTTTCATTTCACTGGAAAAATTACACACAATATGGTTATTTGAGATAGTGAAAAACATATGAGTAAGGTGAAAAAGGTACATAATATAGAAAAAAGTATGTCAAATCTATGAAAATAGTTCTTATCTATAAATCTAAACCAGACGACATTAAAGCTATAGGTATACAAATACATCACGATAATACATAATAGTCTGTGGCTTCAATAAGGAATACAATGGGTATCTGTCGTAATTTATATAATTGTTACAGCAAATGTAAGTTTTCTTTGTTTGAATTTGTTATTGTGTTCCTATAAGATTAATTGACATACTAAAGTAAAAGCATTGTTGTATTTTTTAATCTTTTCTTAAAAACTTGACTTATTTTCAATTCATGCATCTTATATTTTTTATAGGCAATTGTTACTTTAAAAAAATCAATTTTAACTGCCTAGTCTTGTCGTACACTTCAATGTTAAGTTATAATATTTTATAAAATAACATTAAACATAAAGAAATACATTTATTCAACTTTGAAAATCAATATATTTAACATGCAGCCTCTACACAAAATTGGATTTATGACTAATACATTGATTAGATGTGCGTGATTTTAATAGTAATACATATTTCAACATTGGTACAACATTGGATTTATGATAAGAATAGATTTGACACGTCAAAAGAACGCCGGTCTTTTCAATTTACAGGAGAAGCAAATTGGGTGATTTTTGGGCAAAAACATGACTGATTCAGTACAACTATAGACTGAAAGTTTCAAGTTGAAATTCATACTAAAGTAAGTTTCATACCCATTATAAATTTCAAAGCCCTTAAATCTGTAACTAAAGTCAATTAGTCTAACTTTAAATCCATTTTCTCGAAATTTTATTTTGAGATAATAGCATAGTTTGGTCAAATTTAAACACATATATATAATCTATGAAAGTTTATTTTCTTTAGATTTCAGATATGTATAACATATATAGACGTAACTTTATTTCTGAAAAAATAGCTAAGCCCGGTGTTTATTGCCAATGTCTCATTTGTAGAACATTTGACTTACAATAGAAATGAAATTGTACAACATTACAGAAATAGATTTGTACACCATTTGACTTGTGATGGAAATGGATCTGTACAATTCAAATAGAAATCTTTAGATAATTTATGGAGATATTTAAACGATAGCTACAAGACTAAGTTTTAATGAAATGCTCCATTCAATGGTTCTAATTCTGCGGAACATATTCCATTTTTTGCCATTGATAATCTACAAAAGTCAAAATTATTTATTAGCAGCAACTTGTCAAGACTTAATCTCCACCAACTAATATTAGAATCCTGTTTGTAAACTATGAAATTGTATGTAAAAAAACAATTGAGTAATTTATAAAAATTTGTAGAACCAAATAAAGAAAACATACAAGTTCTTGAACAAATGGTTTATTTCAAGCGGTGTATACACAGTATAAATGTTAGTTATAGAAAAAAGCAAAAACATTAAAATATTTTCAACTAATTTTATAGAGTTGCCTATAATTATCCATAAAAATAATCGGGAAGCCCACCAAACCCTCAAGCCTAACCGAGCATGTAGTTAATTGGGTATATAGTACCTTGCACCACATAATCAAAACTTGGCATTTGCTGTGGACAACCAGAGGCTTTATGGCTTCAGGGTCGGTTTTATACTACTGAATTCTTTTGATGTTACAAGCGTGGTCCTAAGGCGCTTAGTCAGAAAAATTCAAAGTGGGGTAAAATAACTAAATTTTCAACAACAGAGGGTTTTAAAATAAACAAATTATAGGTTCAATGTAGGTCACTATGATTTATTTGTAAAGTAATTAATTTTAATTCTATGACAACGTAACACTAGTGAGCAGAATAATTATTTACTTGCTTATAACATCAATGAGAAGTGTCTTGTATAAATTTGAAGTAAACTAAAGCAACTTTTGAAATAGAGATTTTTTAGCAAAAGAAAAATACATTGAGTGAAAAGTTTGTGTGACCCTGTAGCCACAAAGCAACTGGTATACAACGCGAGACGGCCAGTTTTGGTAATGTGGAGCAAGGCAAGGTACTATAATGCTCAAACTTTGGGCTCTTGTTTGTTCGGACTGAGCCCCAGACAAATGTTTGTAGCATAAACTTACCTAGTTTCTTTGAGCTCCAAGGAACATTCATTAGCATTGGATAACTTTAGAGTAGACGCTCTACATTCTATGTGATGTTTCTTGATTAACTGAGGTGTAGATGGAAGTAAATTTTGATCTGAGTCACGTCTACTATCACTTTGTGGAACCTGTAAAAAGAAAATTTTACCATGGAAAGAGATCCATGATGGTTGCTTCCAGATGTTAAATTAAAATAATGTCGCTGACGCACTATATAAATAAAAACAACAAAAATAAAGTAAAGAAATATATATTTCGGAATTTAGCCTTCATCAGTGGTTAAAGAAAACAATGTTCATTAACATAAAACAATAGATTTAAAAATTTAAAATTCAACAGAATACAAGTAAAATTAATAGATATTGAAAGATCGTTGACAAGGATAGTTAAAAACAACAAGAACATTTAAAACATTGTTTAATTAAAAAAAAACAACCAAAAACCCAATGTTTATTTGTAGTAAGAAAAAATTAGAATAAACAATTAACCACCGAGCTTTCGAACCTCTTGGTTCATAATCATGGTACAAAGTGAAATAAATAAAACAAACAAAGATAAATAACTAAGAAGCAGAAGCAAAAGTTGCCTAATAGATGGGATAATATTATTGAAGAAACTGCTAGCTAAGTTCAGAGTTTTGATTACGTTTAATAAAAGTAGATTCTAAAACCCGCCTAATATTCAGATCACTACATTTATAAAACAAAGAGTTATCAGCAAAATCATTTTTTCCTTTCCTACGTCTCTTAAATCTTTAGTTGTATCACACTCCGTCTACCGTTTCTAGTGGTATTTACAAAATTAATTGTTCTAACTGTAAAATAGGTCGTGACCTTTCCATTCGTGTTACCTGGTTACCTGATGCCGCCAAGCCAAGTCCAACTTTTAAGGACTCCCAGGATGAATTTCTTCCATTTAGTACTGTCCACTGACAAATTGCGAAGGTTCCTTAGGTTCTTTCAGTAATTATGCAAATATTGTCAATCCAATTCATATTTGGTCTACCTCTTCTCGATCCTTCTGTCTTCCCAATATTCTTTTCTCTAGTGAGTGTTTTGTTCGGGAGATGTGGCCGAAGCAGGACAGTTGTTGTTTGGTGATGGTTGAGCTGAGTGGTGTTGTTGGTCCGATCTCTTTCAGTACATTTCTGTTGAACATGTGTTGCGTCCAGCTGACTTTAACATTCTCCGCCAGCACCATAACTCGAATGTGACAAATCCACGCGTGTTAAAGAACATAAAGCTTCTATTCTTAAGTGTAATTCCCACAATGCGCTTGCTGTTCATACCATGGGCACTGGTCATTCTATTGATTTTGAAAATACCTCTTTGCTTTATAAATGTAGTGATCTGAAAATTAGACAGGTTTTAGAATTTGCTATTATTAAAGGTTGGTAATCAAAACTCTCTGAACTTCAATAATATGTACACTTCTCTTATGTAGAATAAATCTTTACTGCAGAAAACATAAAAATAACAAATAAAATAATAAATAATATCAGTCAAGCCTTCGACAGTACTAACATCATAGAAATAATATAATCCAACCAAAAGATGTGTAAAAATATAAATATGGCTTCAACATAAAAACAACATCCCTTCAAGATCAAAT
>JAUYWI010077475.1:0-13583 GCA_034780595.1 Parotoplana pacifica
CCTATTTTACATCCTGGTAAATGGTCACTATCATTGAATATTTCTTCGGTGTAGATGTTAAATAGGGCTGGAGAAATTACGCAACCTTGTCCTCCATAGAACTGCAAATCGAATATAAATAATTCTAATTATCAAAATTTGCTAAGGATCATAATGTTGAAGTTAATTGTTCAATATTAAATGCCTAGGTATCAGATTATCTATTTGTTCAAAGATTCAGAGAATTTTACAAATATTTAATATAAATATTTATCAGCTACAATTTAAATAATTGAGTTCAATTTAATCACAAATTTATTGACACCATTTCATGATAGATTTATAATGTAGAATGGCCGTGATATCAAATCTGACACCATTACAATAGGATTATATTTAAAACTGAAATACAATTACGACATCTCATTTGATGTATGAAATCGGTCATTTCGGTGTAAATAATGTATAAAATGACCAAAATACTAATTTATTTACTAGAATGGCTCAAAAAAGCTATCTCTAAAATGGCCGTGGTTTCAAATCTGACACCAGTACATTAGGATTACATTTAAAACAAATAAAATGACAATATCTAATTTAATTTGATTATTTATGTGTACATAATACAGAAATTACAGAAAATACTAATAAAATAATGTTCCAATATACTCCACACCATTCTCGGAAGTTTTACATATTGCTAAAAAACTAATTACGCTAATGACAATAGTGTCAAATTTGACACAACGGCCATTCTAGGAAGTAGCTTTTCCGTAAATAAATTTGAATATTACTATATTAGTATTTTTGGTCACGATTTCCTACAGTTAGTATTGATATGGAAACAACCTATCGTTTTTATTTGAATCAACGTCCTTGAATAAATGACGGGTCAAATTATTCCAATATTAAACATCCCAGCGTTTGAGTGACTGTTTACCCAATTTGTTTGTCATCTGTTATAAGTATACATACTAAGATTATAATTTCCAAAATTAATAATTAAAATGTAAAAGTGTAATAATCATTTAACAGTAACAAATTACTTAATATGGGCAGAATTAAACTTACCCAGTATTCTGTCAGTAACATAGGCAAGGCGAACTTTATTTTCATTATCTACAATTTGCATCTGTGACCTATGAGCATTTCTCTCAGCAGCAATGTCTTCTACTATCAGTTTTTGAGGGATCTGCTCGGTATGAAAGACATCGGTACGCGGTGAATGGAGCTGGGAGTACTGAGAGTCCGAATGGGAGTCGGTACGGACTGCTGGCAACTCCTTGGTTTTATGACTGGGAACGGGAGGTGGAGGATGATTGATGGCATCTAGTCCTAACTGTATGTCTTTGTACTGGTCAGTTTGTCGTCTCCGTGGCAGAGGAACAGTGGGATGTCGATCTATGTGTTGAGTGGGGAAGAAGGCAGGGCCAACATCGGCATACTGGGGACTATATGAGACAGTTACAATATTTTATTAAAGATTAGAAAAAAAATCGTGTCGATGTTTTAATGCTAAAATTGCCAATACTTTTAAATGGATGATTGTTTATGAAATGAAATAAATACTTTAAATTATTAAAGTTAAGTATATAATTAGATATTTATTTTCATTACTTAAAAAACGAAATATATTAAGTCATTTTATAAAAAGAAGATATATGTATAACATATTTTGCCTCTTCTGAAAAATAATAAAAATTTACATTGGCAACCTTTACAATAGGAAAATAACGAGACTGGCAATAATTGCATGACGACGATTATTTTTTTCCATAAAATGTAATAACATTTTTTACAATTGGAAATAATTATGTAAATGATTTTTTTAAATAAATGTTTTGCCTAGAGTTCTTTAATGTACTTATTCAATATTTAAAATCTTCTGTAATATTTAAAATCCTTTTCAGTATGACTTTATTATACTACTGTGTAATATTTACGAATTTTTTCAATATTTAGAATATGACTTTTCAGTACGACTAAATGACAAACGACTTTTTGCTGAACACCCAAACATGCTATTTGAATTATGTACATCTATGGGTAGGTTCTTCTTCGTTTGTCAGAAATAAAAAATACAGCGTATTCTAAAAGTCAGTCAATATGTAAAATGAAATCTTTACTGCAGCCAATATACGAAAATATAAAATATATTATAAGAATAAAAATCTGGCAAGCCTTCGACACTGCTAACACCATAGAGCAAATCTTTTTTTAATAATCACATTTTGTGTGAGGTTGCTGGCAAATGTAAACATGTTTTAATGGATACTGTAAGCACGAAAACAGAAAAGGAAGTCACTAGGTAGCTGTACATACCTAGGAATTCTTGTCTATTAACATTTTTTCAAATGTCAAAATAATTGACTCTCCTAATTGAAACATTAGTGAATTAAATGTCTGTTCGGTCAAAGCTGCTCTCGTACGCAATAAACTTTTAACCTTAAAAAATGTAAAACATTCATCCTGCTATGTAAGCTATTAGAACATAGTTTATTGATTTTGCAGTATATGTATGTATATACTAGTAGATCACAAATAACCATTAAAATTGCACATTCTAGAAACATTAGCCTTTTTCACTGCTAGCGATTTATGACAAGAGTGATTTATTAATAAATCATCGTATTTTAAAATAAAATATTTTACCTTTCTGATTTAGAGCCCGATATAGTATTCCAGTGATACTGATTATGTTGAATAGGTGAAACTCTGTCAGCAGAAACAGACCGAATAGCTCTTTTCGGTTCTTTTGCATCCTTTTTAGTGTACCGTAACCCTAAATTTCTTTTTTGGCCCACAGAGTGAAAAGGGCGTTTGCGTTTCAATGCATTGGGCGAAATGTCTCCATCCAGGCGCGCATAAAGCGTTGACTGGTCATCCTGGTGGGTCGAACTGGAATGGTTGAGTGATTCAACAGATTCTATGGGTTTGGGAGGCGGAGGATCCTGTCGTCTAATTGGATATATTTGACTTTTAGAAGCAGGTTTAAGCACATCATAGCGTGATGATTGTGATGCTCCTGGTCGTCGCTTGAGATCCCACAGCTCTGGATTAGCAAAACATTCGGAATAGGCCTTAAATAAACCAAAAAAAGTAAAGTTCAGTAGGTATTGTTTATACCCTTTAACAGACAAAACAATTAACTTATGAATCGATTAATTAAGGACATAAAATGTTACTTGGTTTCAATGGAATTCATTCAAACAAATAGTAGAATTTTAGAGCAAATTTAAATAGAACTTAAAACATAAAACTCAAAAGAAATTAAGAGTAATTGAGCCTTGAAATTCATATACGTAATGTTACAGCAAATTAAATATCTCTGAACATAATTCACTTACATTACGTTCTGGCACATATGCTTGATAAGGCCGCGATATCTAAAACATGAAATTACGTAATTTTTAATAATAATTTACATGTCGAATTAAAAATAAAACAATTGAATATTCATAATTTATATACTGCAATCTAACAATCATTGATAACCAATTCAAATAATTAGCAACAGCTTCCAACCTATTTTTTGACGTTGCAGAACCATTAATTTTCATGGTAGCAGCAAAAAATGTTTGAAATGAAATGACAGTATTTACTTTTAAAAGAAATTTACAAATAACACCCCCAGAGAAAACTAACAACTACATACAAAACCTTCACTTTGAAACTTTACTGTCTGTCACATTCAAACTATATCTCAATAAATATCTCAATAAATATTTGCCCACACTCATCTCTTTCGACTTTTTTCAAACTAATTGAGACTCCTAGAAATACTTAATTTCCTAGAATTTTCCATTCAATATGTAAACAATTGGAACGACTTACTTGAAATATATATCTTATCCTATAACTATTTGATGAATATTTTGTACGTATGTATGTATATTAAAATCCGAATAGTCTTAGTTTTGATAAATTTGATCAATTATTTTACATACAGTCATGGCCAGAATCGATGGTTCACCGTGTTTTTCCCGGGTGAACCGCTGAACAATTTAGATTTTTTGGTCAGTTTTGGCCTTTATAAGGTCCCTATAAATGTTTCAGAATATACTTTAAAAAAAAACATTTTGTAGTTTAGTTTTATATCTCAAATCGAGAAGTGGGTGCTTCTAGGTAGTATAGAGGCTTCAAATTAACTGTCGGGCTAATAAAAGTGGGTATGTTTGGTCATTGTTGTCTGCCTTTATGAGGTTACAGAGGCCGCTGTGAATGTCTGATAAGAATATCCTTAAAAACAACATTTTATACTTTTAGTTTTCTGTCTAAACTCGAAAACCGCATGCTTCTAGGTGGTATAAAGGCTTCAAAATTAACTGTAGGTAGGCTTTGTCAGTGAATGATATACGCATTCTGTTAGGTAGGCGATCAAAATCGAATCAATTAAAAATCCCTGACTACCCAATAAATAAAAGTTAATAACATTGCCCTACCGACCTATTTTTTTTAAATTCTTTGAAATCTTCCACATTTTATTTTAGACACACAAAAATGCCTATAAAAATTCAACAACATCGTGTAAGTAAACATTCTCTACAAAAACAAAACTAATTTTCGCCCTAGCTGGTGTTAAATCTCTGCCACAGAATGTAAATATGTATAATCTGTCATAATCTACTAAAAAATACATATCCATCAACTAAAAATACTTACAAGATTTTCACAACTTAGGCTTGCCAACAATCGACTTCTATCAATAACAAGTTCATTTAAAATGCTCCAATCTTCTAACAACTCGATGTAATTCTCCTCAATATTACTTTTTCTTTTCCAAGCATCATTATTAAGGTAATCAAGTTTATTGTTTGGTGTTTTCTCCAAATCTGTACTCTTATTACTATCTTCAGCACACGATCTTTTATTATATGAAATTCTCATATCAGGTTACTTGTTCACACTGCTGAATTCTTATCCTTTGAAAGGGTCAAACAGCTTACTAATTTAACAAAAAATACATATATAATGGTTACTTTAACCAATGACTTCATGTTCAAAATATTAACGAACACAATAGGTAGTTATTTTGTTTCTAAAGAATACTAAAACAGCTATGCCATAAAATAAATCGATAAAATAAATCATAATTCCAAGCAGGAATTTGTCAAATCCAAGTGAACACGATGGTTGTGAGAATTCTTTATTCCAATTACAATTAGTATTTGATATGTACTATTCAATGTCTAAAGAAAATTATTTTTTTAAAATTTAATAGCTTGTTGATCACTAACAAGTCTTTCCTTACGTTTAATTAGGTAATGCAGATGTACTGAATAATGCCTCTAATTTTCTCAGTCTACCATTGCTGGCTGCTATAAGTTGTCAGAATGAAAATCTTGTCACCAGTTTCTAGAATTTATTTTCCGCTATCACGCAAAAAAGATCGTCTACGGTATTTGTTGAACCACACTGAGCAGAATAAATCCACCCGTTTATGTAAGGTCATTTAACTACATATTACAAAAGTCATATTAGGTTAGACAAATATATTATACAGGAATGCAGTTTAGGTCTCTCATACCCACTAATTTGTATTTTTAAAGTTTCTACAATCTACAATGTAACAGTTCTCTGGCCTAGAATGTATATTCTGCAAACGGAACTAGCTTTACCTACATACATATATGCAGGTAGTGGTGTATTCGGCATTAAAAATGTCCATTATACTTTGTTTGTAACTTTTGTATTGTATGTGTGTACCTAACCTGTCGATTTCTAAAGAACTTGATGGCTCATAAATTAGTTATTAGCTATCTCGAAATTCTAAGCAAAAGACGTTTTTAATTAATTAAGTTTTTTTATCAACAGTCACATTTTCCACCGAGTAGTTTTAAGTGATCTGGCATTACATTCAAATATTGTACATATTAAACATTAAAGATAAATAAATAATTACATATATCTACTTAAGTATATTTGAATTGTGTATGGGTTGTTTTGTAGTGCTAAAATAACACCATTTCCTGTAAAAAAGTAATTCAACCAGACCAAAACACGAAATAATATTATTTTAGCGCAAATTAAGAAGTCAGACACCAACATTAAATATTTGTTAAATGTACATATTTTCTATTGTAATAATAAGTAAGTATCCTGCTGCATCTACGAATATATAATTCTGTAAAATATTAAAATAAATCATCACTTTAAAAGGATTATTTTTGAAAATGTGAGAGTCACAACATGTTTATTTTGTCTTTTCATCTAATAGATGTCTATGAATGCCAAGGATAGGCAGGTACACTGTCAAACATAAATCACTTCTCAATCATTTATTGGAATTAAGTCTAGATTGAAATACACAGAGTTATGGTTTCTCACGGTCACAACTGAATGCTTTTCAATCTCAACTACGTTGCTAAATAAATCAATAATAGAAAGGACATATTATTAAACAAGACCCTTTAAACTGTTTTTTTTTATTAAAAAATCTTTTACAAACATGTCTTAAACAAAAGTAGTAAAATTAATTACTAAAAAGCTTAAAAATGAATTAACTCTTTTAAATAATATATCGGTGTTACATTCAAATGATTAAAATTTAAGTTTTAAAGAAATTAATAAGGAAATCAATAAAATTGCACTTCATTGATTATTATTTTATACGGATACTATTTTGACAACTGTTGAAAGTTTACTACATAAAAATTGTTTCCGTATACTGTTCATAGCATCGAGGAAGTATTAATTACACAAATTCAATATATACCTGGTATCTTTAAATATATCTATTTAGTAATATATATGTTGATCTTGAGTGGTATGGGTTCTGTTCCAAAGGATTATAGCTGAACCAACGTGATATCAAATGCTATAAAAATACAATTAACAGAATGATATGAAGAAAATATACACTGAAATTAAAGACACATGACTAAATATTTAAAACCGTATTGATTCACAGTTTGACAGCTGAACTTGTTAAACTATATCTACACTTCTTTCAGCATTGTTGCAAAAAACATTTGCTTCAAGTTAAAAGTAAGCAAACATAAATACGTAGACAGAACTTATTCAGCAGCTCCTCTCGATAAACATATCTACTATAGATGCTACACATATTATAAATACCATAACTGCAATAAATGCTATATCTACAGCAGATGCTATACTTATTACAGATGCTATACCATACTACAAATGCTATACCTACTACAAATACAATACCTACTACAAATGCTATACCTACTACAAATGCTATACCTGTAATAGATTCTACAGATGGTATACCTAGAAGAGATGCTATACCTACTGCAGATGCTCTACCTACTTACCTAGTTGTTATACCTACCTCAGATTCTTTACAGTTACAAACATGTACAGAGAAAATGCAAATACAGGAAGACACGATACAAGTATAGCAATCTCGAAATGAAAACTTTGAGGCAGATGTCGAAAACTTGAAATGCATACAGGTTGAAGAGCAACTAAAGAAGACCAGAGAAGAAAGTCAAAAGCAAGAGGCTAGTACAGTGTTATGGAATTCAAATGTGGAATCTAATCCAAGCAAATTAGGCCTCATCGCAATTCTGAACAATGGGCTTGCTCCAGTGGGAAACGTCTGTGTAATGGATATAGACAATATTCAATACCAATGATCAAGAAAAGGGCCTCTGGTGATTACTCTCACGTCAAAAATTGTAAAGCAAAAAATCTAAAGTTAAAGAATGAATATTGGTAAGATACGTAATCGTTAGTACCTATATGACTATATCAAAAGAAACATTAGCTTTGAAAAAAAGCAAAAATTCTTCAAAATAAACCTTGGTTTATGTAGAATAAAATCTTAACTGCAGCAAACATTCAAAATATTAAATAATAAATAATATCTGTCAAAAAATCTCAAATTTAAAAAAAAAACAATCTGTATATAAAATGGTTAAATGATAAATCAGACATAAATAAAAGGTTATTTAACAATTATAGAAATCTATATAACACAACTATTAGGGAAGCTAAAGAAAATATGAATGTGATATCTTTGAGAGTAATAAATATTATGGAATCAAATAATGCAAATAGCAAAGATAATATGAACAACTATAGACCAATCTCTCTTTTTATCTCCATTTAACAAATTTTTTGAGACTAAAATAAAAAAAAATGAAATGACCACATTTATTGAGTCAAACAATATATTCTTTGATAACCAGCATGGATTCAGGAAATTCTATAGTACAACTAAAGTTAATAAACATCCAGACCACAAACCAACTAAGTGAGGATAAAAAGGTACTAGGAATATTCTTAGATCTCAGAAAAGCATTTGATTCAATTGATATCACTATTTTAGCTAAAAACCTTAATTATTATGGTATAAATGGTCCATATCAGTAACTTATTTCGTACCATAATAAGTTCAATAAACAATGCAAATTCTAAGGAGGGCCAAATAAAGTATGAAGTCCCTCAGGGCAGTGTATTAGGGCCACTATTATTTATACTATATATAAATGACATTAAAAATTTAGCAACCCAAGACCACCAGTTTATTTTATTGTGCAGATAATTATAATTATACTCAATTTTCAGAAAATGCTAATCAGACATTCCAATTAGTGTATAAGTGGTTATGTACCACTAGATTGTCCCTAAATATAAAAAACAAACATTTTCTTATATTCGATAAAAAGAAAACTACCTCAAATATTCAATTTGATAAATGGATCAAGATTAGATAGAGAAAATTAGATCACTGTTAACCACATAACATGGCGGGCCACTACGATGCTATACCATACTACATATATTGGAATTCTAAGTA
This sequence comes from Parotoplana pacifica, assembly GCA_034780595.1. Classification (NCBI taxonomy): domain Eukaryota; kingdom Metazoa; phylum Platyhelminthes; order Proseriata; family Otoplanidae; genus Parotoplana; species Parotoplana pacifica. Next base: position 8,750 of record JAUYWI010077475.1, read on the forward strand.
AAGTAAAAGAAGTTTATGTAAAACAAAATTGTTTTGAATAATTCTGAATGAACAATTACAAATTGAATAATTTTCGAGCCAGCAATGATAATAACATTAGTTCACAAAGTGTTTTTATAAAAACTAATTTATAACCATTTTGAACATTTCAGTGAAGAAAATAATCAGTAATTTATTTATAGATTTTCGGAGTGTTTTATTGCATTTTATCTGATTGGCTGTCAGTAGACTGCGCTATGCAAAAAAATAGATATTTAAAAAAGTTGAATGTGTTATTAATGTAATAAGTTTAGTACAATTCAATGATATAATGACTAATACACAAATAATATAGAAAAATTAGCAGTATTTTAATATTAAAACATTAATTTTAGTGAAAAATAACGTAAGCATCAATCTTAAGCGGCTGTCTAAAACTGTAATAGAATATTTACAAATTTGTCTATCCACAGTAATATTTCATAGCTATTGTGTTATATAATTTTTGTAGAAACCTTGGTCTCACTATTTAGTAACTGACTATCAGTAACTAAAATCCATCTGAGTAACATAATATGTAGTTAAATGCCTATAATTAAATTAAGACGACTATTGCTAGCGCTACTTCTATGTGTTTTTGTTTATATCGTTTATGAATATCAAACTTACAAATTCAATACACCACTAGATAGGGCCAGGAATCATTCATCTTTACCTAGAAATTATATTACATTTAAAAAAATTAAAATAACTATCTCTGTACTCGTATTACAGACAGCCATGATTAATTACAATATAAAATAATATAGGTATTTGAATGCGCATTTATTTAAAGCCTCAATAAGTCTTTTTCCAAATCGGAACCTGCTAGATTTTTTCCGTATTTATCTACTTAACACTAAAACAGATGTTATTAATAATTTGATCTACTAATTGTGAACTTCAGATTATCGATAAGTTTCTAATATAATATAGTAGAAATTTTTGGAATGTGTGTCCATAATTTTCTGCTAGGTATCTACATCAAATTATGTTGTAAATTTTGTTACCTTTTTGATCTTGCTTCGTCTATATTCGGATGACCTGCCACAACACCAGCAAGCTGGCATTTTGAATCCAACTGCTAAGCGATCTCACACAACGATCAATAATTTTTTTTCTAGAATGCAAATAACATTATCATAAGTCAACCTTAATTAGGTGCTAACTTTCCCAAATATGTTGTGTCCGATGTTACGATCATCAATTACATTATAAAAGCACATTTCCACTGAAAACTTGTACAGTCAATCATCATTAAAGTACACATGAAATATTGCACAAAATCCGCACATTGTGATAAATGGGGAATTATATAACAGCTGAGCAGAGAAAGGAAATTACGTATGTATTATGTGTCGTAGAAACCTAAGCACAACACCATCATTAGTAGATTTACTTGAGCCAACATAATACAATAGCTAGAAATCGATAAAGCACACGAATAGAAAGAAAATTAATGAAAGATAGAGCAGTTTAAATTCTCTAATATTATGCAGCCATTAAAATTTAGATATTGCAGTTGGATGTCATTAAAACACATAGAAAAAGTTCGATATTGTAATATTTCTGAGCTTGATTCTAGACACAATTTCTGCAGAAAACCGTATAATTGTTACAATTTGGTGATAATGGTAATTACAATTCTTGCTGTGTCATCATTTAAAATCAAAATGTCAAAAGTAGAAGCAAAATGGTATTTGATGTAAATAATCTGTTTCCGTTGGTTCACAATAATCAAATATTACACTATGTGAAATTTGGGTTGGCTTTTATTAACTAGGTATTATATACAATTTTGCGTGACCTAGAGATTACAACAATAAGCTGCAGTTAGTTTTCAATAACAGCGGCGTTTTCTATAGACAAATGATTATAAGGTTTTAAATATTAATATTCAATTACTGCAAATGATGTGTAGTTTTTTCTTCATTGACTGAAACGGATCCATTAGAAACAATCGAAGTAGGTTACTTATCCACCCATAGAATCTCTTGAGGTTGTACTAAAATGACTACAATAAAACGACCTTGATATCTTTGAGAAAAACACTGCCATTCAACAAAATTGCAGATAAATAGTTAACAAAGGTTACACAATAAATTTGTATCACTTATTCTGATATCACAATTTCTGGATGAAATAAACTAGCAGATACTATATCTACACACATGGTTCGGCTACCCAACAAATTAATAAGTTAACGTAGTATTTCAGGTTTTATATAAAAGGGAATTCCAATAGATTCCATGAATAAAATCTTCCCAGTCGACATAAACAACTGATCAATGTGATTATGTTAACCACCACCAGATTGGGAATGAAAGGTCACAGACTGTTGCTTCAAGTCTCACATAATATTACAATTAAACCATTAAACCTTGATGTAATAAAAGGTAAGAAATACATTATATTCCAGTGCCATGCCTATTTTAATTCAAGAAAAGAGAAACAGTAGGTAGGTACCTAGTGTTACTATTAGCATTAAAACTGAATCCACTCTGAAGGTAAACTTGTAGTATAAAAAGCAGAATCACGATGCATTTAAGAAAGCAGCTGTTAAATATTGTCTCTGTCTTCGGAAGTCAACTACTAACTAAACCTGAATCGACGTTGTAAAATCTTAAAAATGCGGTTTTGGAAAGCATAGGGGAGACACAGTTAAGGTATATTTGGTTGTCTAATTATAGATCACTACTACTGGAATGATTGCAAGTATATACACAAAAGAAACACATAATACATAGCCATCAGTTTACTTTTGAATACCTAAGCTTTAAAGAACACGTATACCTATTATGAATTAATATGAGATATTGTAGAGAATGTGTTAACCGTAGCGAACACAATCTGTAGTATAGTCTTCTTTTTTAGGAGATAAGAGAACATAAGAACAATTGTTTATCAATTGTTAACAAATAATTTGAGATAACTGAAGATAATTGAGAGGTTGGCCACGTCCTTTCTAAAGTTTATTTTAAAAGAAAATGGCTAAAAAACACAAACAATTTGCTTGAAATTTGGCACTTGTTTACCGAACTATGTATTATTAGTAACTCTATATTTATATACAAAGATTATTTACCATAATCACATTTGAGTTGATAAAATTCATTTAAAATTCATCAAAGTTTTGTTTGATAAATTCTAATACCTATTTAAAGTAATGACATTTAAATTGTGATGTATTTAAAAATTGTTATAGAATCAGAAAAGGCATAATGAAGAGATTAAAAAGTTGCCAGGTATTGGTGTAAATTTTTTTTAGAGTGTAACCCCTTATACCTAAAGCCCAACTGAAAAAATGAGGCTGGACCAAAACGGCTCAAATGTACTTTTTTTGCTAAATTAAAATCAATCATTCCTTTTCCCAGTTTTTGAAAATATTGATTTTTGTGAGCATGATACAACCTGATAATAAAAAAAAATAATTCTTTTAAATTCCAGTGGATTCCTTATCAACTGTAGAAAATTTAATTTTTAAATATGCTTTTGATAAATAAATATTGTTTTGTCATCGGTACCTAGTACTTTTCTTCTGCCAACACTATGAGACTAGTGTCATGTAACGCTCAAACTATGGGAAACTATAGGCTGGAAAAATGTTTAAACATTTGGTATAACAACCCAAATTTGGCAGAATGCAAGCTAAAACAGTAAAAACACTTAAAATTGGATATAACCCCCAATAAAAACGCTGGATGTTGCTACCAAAAAATAATCTGGTACTGGTGGAAGGAGGGGAAAAAAATCATAAAAAATCTCAAAATGGTTTTGAAATAAATTATTCTACACTACGAAGCTATAAAAAAACATTTGCTAAAGATAATAGGTCCTATGACGTCATCATTTCAATCAAAATATCTATTACATATATTAGAATTTTTGTTCATATATTTCTTTTTAGAAATTCGTTTGATTTTTATTCTTAATAATAAAGTTTTAAAAAACACCTGTGATGTCATATAGCCCAAAACACAATAAATCGAGTTTTGGATTTCTTCATTGAATTTTCAAAAAGAACTTAATGCCCTACCAAATTTCATGTTTGTATTCAAAGCTGGAAGTTTAAAATCCCTTGGGGAACGATGTGCCATCGAACGTTTAGTTTTTTTTTTAATATGTATATTCTTGTCTTGAATCAGTTAGTTATTGGATAAGCCATAAACCTTTTTTGGCTAAAGAGTTTTATTTTGGTAGTTGTGCTTAAACAATATCATTAACGGGTTTTAGTTGACATTAAACAGTGAACCGAAATTTAGAAGTTAAATTTAATTCATAGGTATCAATATTAGCAGTACATCCATCTGCACAATAGTTTCGGAGTATTTGCCCCTTATCTGTACAAAGCAGGATTAGCATGCACACATTCTAACCGCTGGACCACGATGTCATCCACCAAAATGGATGTTTATAACTTATATTTATAAAGTAAAATGTTGTAGATTTAGTCTATAAACAACCTGAATATAACGTCAAGGCTGAATAGAGAGAGAACTAAGTCTCAAATCTGGAGAATACTGTGCAGTAAATATTCAATTGAGAACCTTCAAACAACACAAAATAAATTACAGAAATTAAATATAATTCGTAAACACAATTCACAAATATAAGTTATAAACATCGATGTTAGTGGAAGAGCTCGTGGTCTCATGGTAAAAGTGCTTGCATACTAATCAGAAGGTGCCGGGTTCGAATCCTACTCTGTACTGATGAGGAGCAAACACCCTGAGCAAACACGCTGAGGGTCCTAAGTCCCGCACCATATTTCTTGTTATTGTTTTGCATTTCTAATATTTTACATTTTTCATTTCTG
>JAUYWI010077486.1:0-13583 GCA_034780595.1 Parotoplana pacifica
GCACTGTTCAACAAACAAGGTGTTTCTGTATGGTTCTTTCAAACTAAACTGAAAACACATCGGAGTTGCTATGAGGAATACAAAGAAGTATCCCTAGCATGATTTGAACCAGGTTTGGGGAAATTTCTTTGATTTTATGGCTAACAACAAATTGTCCAAGAAATTTGAATGTCTCAAGCTGTAGTCAACAACTATAGTGATAGAGTAAATTTGTCAATATTAATCTATTGTATATAGTACCTATACTTTATTCTTGTAAGATTGTATTAATTAATATAAACTTGGACTAAAAAAACAACTTATTTTGCAGGGTCCTATACTTGGTAGTGAAATTTCAGTATAAATGATTATGAAAGAGTTAATATCAAAGGGCTGTCCTCACTTCCCTCTCCCCAACTCAGGCAACAAGACAACGTTTTTATCAAGAACTATCAAAAGGTCATTTATCACTAACATCGTTTAATAGTTAACTAATAAATTTAGCCAAATGTACAGGAATAGCAGCAAACTGAAGATGGAACTAAAATAAAGTAAAAACAACCCTCAGATTTCACTTACAGTTCTTTGTCCACTCCTTGCCGCATTAAAAGAATCATCAAACGAAGAGGCGAGTTTAGTAGAGTCCAACACGTTCCAGAAGGTTCTAGTGGCGCCGCCTAGTTCACCAATAGACCCATCACTACTGCTGGTCCGACCAGAGACTGGATGACTGATGTCTTCTGTGCCCGATTTGTCCTGGGATGAATTCTGAGTCATAGATCCACTGCTGTCGAGCTTCCTTTCCTGTGATTGTCGTGAAACAGGAGAGACTGATCCAGAGTCCTAAAGTAATGAACGAAGCTCTAGTTATATGCACATTGATGCACATTGGGGACCAGTTATTAAAATCTTAAGACTTGTTTGAAACCAAATCGCTTGACAAAATTGTGAGAGATTCTACATACCCTATCATCCAATTGGACTGGTGGACGCAAATGATTTCCAATGGGCCCATCGATGTGAGGCGCAGCATAAGTGTTGAGACTAGCCCTTCGATTGCCAATGATAGGATTATCAGTCTTAGGCCGCAGCGTTGGGAATAACTTAAACAATACGGAATCCTCAGCTGGTTTGCCACGCTGGTACCATTTGCGTCGCTTTTTCGACCGTTTTTTGTGAGAAAGATCAATGCTAACACTGGCTTGTATTGTATGACTTTTTGAAGGCGCATCACTATCTGTGATGTCTCCATGAATATCAACATTACTTTGAGCAGTTGCCCTAGGTAGGTTACTTGGAAGAGTTGCATAACCTGTGTTACTTTCAGCCCATGCGGTTTCGGATTCTTAAATAAAAGAAAAAAATATTTCAGTAGCGATCCAAAAGCGGCAGTCCCAAAATTCTATTAAATATCTTTTCTATTGACTTCGTTCTCTTATGCATTTGTACAAATCAACTAGGCCATTGAACAACTAACTCGCATAAGCGTAACGAGTTTTATATGAATTGAAATTCAACAGCTATATATACATAGAAATTTAGATAAACCACAAACCTGATAATAGGTCCTCATCAAATGTAGCCTTAGGCGCTATCTTCACGGAACTATCAATAAACGATTTAGCCGGTGAAACTCGAGAAGTTTGACGTTGGACCACTGAATCGGATACTCTAGATGTCTTGCGTAGGCTTCCTGTAGACGTTCGTAGAAGAAGTTCCTGATGCAGCATAACCTGAATCAAACAGTAGATCAGTTAGCATTCATTCAATCTACTAAGGTCCAAATAAAATCTTTTGAGGCCTGAGTAATATTTAAGAAATCGATAATTTCTCAAATGTTTTATGACCTGGACGAATTTGTCTTTTACTCATTTAAAACTAATCTTCTTCTGGGCAAATCGAGTGCCGTCCGCGCCTAATCATAGCGACAAAAGCCCTTTAAGCTGTGACCCATAAACTGTGTGCACAACGGTGTAGCCAGTACCCACCGGACAACACAGGAGGGGGGGGGGCGCACACATTGACCGACAATTGACAACCTCTTCAGTCTTTAGACTAAGACCGGCTCCAATAAGGACACCTTGACCACTTATCAGGCGGATCAGAGGTGGGTTGTCTAGTCCTTGAGCACTTTCGGAACCCTGTTCACTAATTAACTTGAAAGTTTGTCACGACTGGGTCTCGAACCGGGTACCTGTCGATTCGTAGTCCAGCGCGCTAACCACTCGGCTACCGGATGCTCAAATCTATTTATATGGTTCTCTGCTTTGTAGCAGGTCCATATCTATGGATTCCAGTTCCACTTTCTCCACTGTTCATTAAGATCTGAATATGCCACTCTTACAAGATCCGTTAACATGTTTTTCCTGGTTTGTATTGGCTTCTTTTTCCTAGAAGTCTGCCTTCAATGACTGTTTTTAGTAGGTTATCTCTTCTCATTATGTGACCTATCCAATTTTTCTTAAGTTTGGTAATTAGCAGGTTCCTTCTTTAATTGATATCCGTTAAAACTTCTACATTTGTCTTCTTGTCTTGACATGAGATTTTCTGCATTCTGCTCCATATCAACATTTCAAATGCTTCGATTTTCTTCTTATCGCTTTCATGTAGTGTCCACGTCTCAGAACCAAAGTATGCTCCACATTAGTGTTTTCACTATTTTCTTGTTTGTTTCTACTTTCAGACTATTAATTAGAAGTTCTCTTCTTTCTGTAAATCCTGTCTTTGCCATTTCTATTCCAGTTCGAATTTCTTCTTAACACCTTCCGTATGATGTAATTATTCCTCCCAAATATTTGAATTTCTAAACGTGTTCTACTTGTTGGCCCTTCAGAGTAATGTTAACTGGGTCGTTTCCTATTCTTGATATTCTCATTACCCTTGTCTTTACGTCGATACGCATATTGATTTTTTAGCTTTATCATTGAGTTTATTTATGAGTTGTTGTAGTCCCTGTTCAGTGTCTGCTATTATCCCTTGATCATCCGCAAATCGTACTTCTTGTCTTAACTCGCCACCTATCTTAATGCCCTCATTGACGTTGTCGAATGCTTCAATCATCATGCGCTCGGTATAGATTGAGAATAGTAGTGGTGATAACAGACATCCCTGCCTTACTCCGTGTCCTATCGCCGCTGGATATGATACGTTATTTTCCATTTTTAGTTTGCCTTTGATTGATGTAGAGGTCTTGAATGAGTATTTTCCAATTCACGGTACAAGAAAACTCACTTGTGAACTTGTTGCTCGAGTCTTCCGGTTTTGCATGCTTCCCGAAGATGTCCGCTGGAGAAGTTCTTGGTGCAATTGGACCTAAAATCAAATATAACAGAATGTGCATAGATGGAATGCAAAGAAAGACCTCTAATTGTGTCTCCCATGAAGATTTTGATTTTCGTTTCAAGTTACTTTACAATAAATTTAGCACTAGAGGCTATAGTGTTAAATTTTTTATAAGAAAATTAAGTATGTTTTGTAATAGATATAATATTATTAATAATTCTGATTTATATAAATTTAGTGTCAATTTTAAGCTACACATCAAAACCTATTCCTTGATATTCTGCCAATTTTGATAATTGGTGTTAAGTCTGAATCTAATGTATCCATTCATGATGCTATACCTAAATTCCGGATTCAAATACTAATAGTAATTCTGAATTTATCAAATCTTTTCATTATTCCTCATAATTCTGATACCAGCAATTCTGTCACTGCTGTTAATTTTCACACTGTTACCATATTCCTAAATGTTTGCCTAATTTAGTTTAATCCAAATATTCAACTTTCTTTATATCAATGGTTACTAAAATTCAATGAATGAATTTATTAATCTTCTTACTAATATTAATAAAAGTTCAGATAATTCTATCAGGTTAAGTTTTATCAAGGATGTTGTTAGTTTATTAAAATCTTATGATGATTTCTTTGATACTACAGATCAACAGGATGTTCATGAAACTTTTCTTAAAATCATTAGTAACAACAATATTGATTTTATTAATTTTAATGGTCTTTCTGAAACTACATACATTGGTCCAATTGTTATTCCTCTTTGGCTAGTGATGAACACTTTAATACATCATCAAACAGATTCATAATATTGACAGTAATCCATTTTATCACCAAACTAATAAAGATAGATTTTGTAATAATTGTCACTTATAATACTATCAACTTCCCAGAACATTAACTATTTTAATCAACAGATTTAGTGGTATTAGTTCTGGTAGAGTAACATTTATTATAATATACACAATTATGATATTTTGGCATTATTTGCCATTTTGGTTCTTCGTTACATTTCTTATACATATAAGTAATATACATAGTTAGTATAAATCTATTGATTCCATCATCTCAAAAGTCGATTTTGATTTGTGCCTATTTAGCCTTTTACAATTTGAATAATAACTTGATAATGGGAATAGTGCGGGTTGTGTACACCTAAAACTAGTTGAAACTCACCACTGTGGGTCCTAAATCATGCACCATATTTCTTGTTATATTTTATTACCACCCAGCGTGCCATGGAAAAAAGAATAACCAACATCTCAAAAAGAGACCACATTAGAGTCGCCAAAATACGCGCAAAAAGCCAAGTGCAAGATGTCATCACTCAACTTTATATCAATAAGAATAGATGGGCACACACTGGTGCACTTATGGCTCGAAGAGGAAATGCAGACCAATTATTAGATGGGAAGATCCTCTAACAGTCAAATACAATGTTACAGGAAAAAGCGCAAAATTGAGAGATATGGCGGCAGAAAGAAGATCTGCATCTTTGGCGCCATGCCAACGAATGAACAACAAATCAACGTTTTTTATTTTCATTTTTCGGATAAACTAGATGGTACTTTCAATCACAAGCTTGATTGAACATCTTATCATGCTTCAGCTTGGGTGTAGAATAAGATGCACATGATAACATAGTTTTGATTTTTTATATTTTGAAAAGTTGTTGTTTTATGTTGAAACCATAATTTTACACATCTTTTGGTTAGATTAAATTCAATTCTATGGTGTCAGTACTGTCGAAGGCCAAGATTTTATTTTAATTTTTTAAATTTTGTATGTTTGCTGCAGTAAAGATTTTATTCTATGTGCTAATAGCATCAATATTTTCATTGGTAAATCATATCAATTTTTTAAATACAACAATTTGTCGAACTTGAATTTTGTTATCTTTCATATAAATAAAAGAATCGGGTGTTCCAAAGAAGAGAAACAATAATAATTCATTTATTTATCCTTACATGCTATAATTATAAAAACAAATATAAATAAAATAAGTGAGGGAAGGAATTTAATTACATATTGGCGTCCACTTGACACTGATAAAGATAAACACAATTGTTAGATCATTTCCATATTTCTATAACTCTAATACTACATTCAAAGCCGGTGATTTTATTAAAATGATGAAATAATCTAAGATCGTAATTAATAAAATCATCAAAATTCAAGTTGTTAACTATAATTTATGAATATAATGTACGGCGCAACCAATTGCATATTAAAAAAAACAGGAGTTCATTAACAAAATTTTCTTACTTTTGAACTTGATGGTCGAGCTTTCTGGTGTTCTATACTTCCCGAAGACGTTCGCTGGAGAAGTTCTTGGTGTAACTGAACCTACGTATGGGCAAATACAACAAACTGTAATAATATGGTTGAAATTGATTTCAATAGCATGTGTAAGAAAATATAAAATTATGTAAACACATTAACTCTAATTATCTGATACAAAACAAATTGATCCTCATACAATATATGTATATGCCTAAAATAAAAATATTTTCAAAAAACAACTCACTTTTGAAGTCTCCATTGTTCGTGGCAAAGAAGTTGCTCGGCCAACCAACGGCCTACTAGGTAGAGATTGGCTGAACTTCGTTCTGGACTTGTCTGCATCAGGTGAACCAGCAGATTTAGATTTATTTTGTAGTTCTGAGTGGACATACTCCTTTGCCTTCTCACGAACCATTTTCTCAACATCCTATAACATTTAAAGATAAAAAAAAACAATTGTTTGTATAATAATTCAGATACAACTATTTGAATATTTTATAGTTAATAAATGAAATAAACATAAACTGATACTGAGCTCAAATTATGAATTACTAAAATAACGAAACAATACAAATATCGTACCATATTTTATAGAAATACGTAGGACATTTAGATCATTAGAAAAAAATCAATTTCAATGAGCCTAGTTAAGTTAAAGAAACATTGGAGCATTGGAAGCTTGAACGACGTGATGAGGTGTAATGTGAGAAGAACCTATCATAAGTTCGGGTTTTATTACACCTAACCTCACCATAGTAATACATAAAACAAAGCAATCTCAAGCAAAATAAAACCCACCTTACTAACAGGATTACCACGAAAATTTTGAATTATGCGTTGTGACGTTCTCTTGAGAAAACTATTGGATGACCGTTTGCGCTTCTTTTGACTTTTACTATCCAAATCGGCTTCATAGCCGGCGTCCAATGTACTTGTCCTACTCAGATGCGTAATGCCGGACTTGGTCGATAACTGATCCGAACTGCGAGCTGAGCTGGCAGTGCTCACCCTGTGATTGCGATCAACTGAAAAGACAGTGACGTTGTGATTGAATTGTTAATTTTGTTTTAATTGCGAAGAAGGTACTTGTATTTACAAGTATCTGATTCACCATTAAAACAAAATAGTTTTATTGACTATTTGATAGACGAATTACGTAAATTAAAAGGTACATGTAATAGTAGGGTTACGTATAGATTAATATGACTAACCATTAATTTTTATAGACTATATTATTGTATATTACTTTACATGGATAAATACACGTGTAAATATACTCGATTTTCAAATACATAATCAAAAAATTTAAATCTCCTATTCAAGGGTATATAAAGAGCCTGTTTGTATGTTAAGAGAAGTCTACCACATGCGTTGAGAATGAACCTCACTATAGGAATTAGGTGACTAAGTAATTATTAGTATCAGGTTGTAAACTTTTATAATCGGCTGCTAATATTATTTTAAATTAAAATATTATACTATTCCGTTTTATTAATATAAATAAATATTTAATCTAAATTATATTCAATGAGTTTATGGGATTATTTTACTGCTACACCACTACCGTTACAGTAATATCTTTTTTTACAAAGACCGTACTAACAATTTTACGTACTCTAAACCACTTTGGAATACTCAGAGGTCAAAAACAAAACATTTTCATCTACAGATGCAAATGCATTGAAAAAAATACTTGTTTATTTCACAAGCGGAACGGGTAAATACGTGTAAATTACACGTAAATTATTTACAATTTTTCTATTCTGAACTTTTATTATATTTATTTTTGGATCCCACTTTTAATATGGAAACCCTTTCTCTAAAGCAACCTTATTGTAAAACACTATTCTAGTATAGTCATTTAGTATGTCTTCCTTATTGGTGAGTAGTAGGTATACCAAGGTACACAAAGTAGTTATTAAACCAGTACTAAATGAAGCAAGATTATCTTCAAGAGTTAATATTCTCTTGAAATAAAACTTATTATAGATAGGTAAATGTTTAGTCTCATTTGGAAATATGCATTCAATATGCAAAAGTAAATAAACACATTTTATATCAATACCTTTAAGAAACAGCCAAAGTGCCATTTTAAATGATCAAACAATGTACGATGGCAAGAAAACCATGGCTTAGATCAGTAGAAAGATAGAACTGTTTTCTATTATAGACCTCCGTATACTATCTAATAGGTACTGCTCAGCTGGTAATAAACTTTTGACTTTCTTCACTAAGTTAGGTCTGCCTTAGATATCATACCGTTGTTGTTACAATACAATAAGCCACTAAAAAGTATTGTCAGATTTAATAAATCAATACTAGACATTGAAATATGTTCCAAATATGCATATTAGGCCCTAACAAAAAATGAATGACCAGGACAAGGTTAACATTGGCTCTACATTACGGATAGATAAGAAAATTCTACTGTACAAAGAACATTCAACCCTTGCTGCATGTGCTACTACATAATCATGAAATTGTATAGTAAAATCAAATTAAAGAACAAACTAAACTATTTATAGGTAAACTAGTTACGTAATTGCTAGCTAGATTACGATTCAGATAAAAGAAACCAGATTCTAAATTAATAAAATGTTATCCTGATTGAACTAAATAACAGTCGATTCTAAAATTCAAATCCTTCACAGAAACATTGCTTTACTTATCTTTCTAAATTATTGTCAAACAAAATAAACTGGTTCATAATAGAAATCGTTTTCAAAATATTTATTTTAGATATTTTCAAAGAAAAAAAGTTTAAACACTCACCATCACCCTGACTGAATGAACGCCCAATACCAGCAGAAACACTTGTTGAAAAGTACCCGCTATCATCATGGGGTTCCACCGATTTGCTCTGTTGCCTAGCATTCTCCATATCATGCTGCAAGTCAGTTGTTATTGTTGTCACATTATAGCCACTATTTTCCGGGTGTAAGTCACCATCACCGTCTACGGAATCTTTAATCACGGACCTGCTCCTATCATCTGGAAGTACGGTTCCGGGAGCTCCATTAGATCTATTGTGACCGCTTCGTTCAGATTTCAGTACCGTATGAGGTGCCATACTAGTGGGCAGATCGTCATTTAATTTTGATGGAGGTGACGTCGGCGTACAGGTGGAATCAGTAGATCCCAAAGAAGAGGGTGTTTGATTGAGCAGTTGACGCAAATGGTGTTGATGAGCAGTCTAGGTGGAAACAAACATCCAAACAAGTGAAGGTAAAACACTTTTCTGACAATAGTACAATTAGAATAACATAAAAAGAATAGAAACAATTTCAACTGGTATCAAATAAATGTCAAAGTAGTTCTGATCTAAACAAATCAGAATTAAAATAGCTTCAGACATCTGATTTGACCAACCAGCTAAATAGGTACCTAGTTGGCTAATACCAAAGCATTACTAAATTATAGTAGCAGCAGACTTTGTATCTTCTACCTACATGTGTCAGAGTTTCTGTCGATGTAGCTAAGAGTTGTTTGACACTGTCAATAGAATTAGACCTGCTGTCATTTTTGGTTAAGGTAACATCATCGGGATGGTGTCGGTTACGAATTTGTTCAACAACCTAAAATAAATAATAAGGAAATGTTACCAAAGCAGCCATGTAATAATAAAAATCCTGATTTCAAGGTCCTCTTATCTGCTGGCTGTTTCTACGCTATAACAAAACAAAAAATTATTTGGATAAAATGTTGCATATCTGATCAAAGTTCACTTGAACAATGGGAATCGGCAGTAAATATTAAGAGAATGATAACTAATTGCCATTCTAATAACCGACATTTGACACTTGTTCTGTCGCTTTTGATACACTCATTAAAACATAATAATATCACTAAATTTTACATAAAAATTGATTGAGTAAAATGCCAGTGAAATTCTCTAATACAACGAAATTTTACATAAAAATTGACTGAGTAAAATGCCAGTGAAATTCTCTAATACAACGCAATTTTACATAAAAATGATTGAGTAAAACGCCAGTGAAATTCTCTCATACAACGAAATTTTACATAAAAATTGATTGAGTAAAACGCCAGTGAAATTCTCTCATACAACGAAATTTTACATAAAAATTGATTGAGTAAAATGCCAGTGAAATTCTCTCATACAACGAAATTTTACATAAAAATTGATTGAGTAAAACGCCAGTGAAATTCGCTAATACAACGAAATTTTACACAAAAATTGATTGAGAAAAACCCCCAGTGAAATTCTCTAATACAACGAAATTTAAAAAAAATTTGATTGAGTAAAATGCCAGTGAAATTCTTTCATACAACGAAATTTTACATAAAAATTGATTGAGAAAAACGCCAGTGAAATTATCTAATACAACGAAATTTTACATAAAAGTTGATTGAGTAAAATGCCAGTAATATGATTTTAGTTCAAACAATAGTACAAATTTGGATATTATTTATAAATAAATTCTAATTTCATCATAAAATATCCTGTATGTACAACAAAAATATAATATTACAACAAACTTATCACTTTGTTCAGAATATGGGAATTACTTATTGTTAATAACTAATGTTTGCAATGGCTCCCTCTCTTACCATATACACATAAATTTTATGTTGAATGATCTTAAGTTTAAACAATCCAATTTTGGATTGAAAATATTGATTTGTCATGATTAGATTAGGTCAATTTGAAAATAAACATAATGGAAAACAGATGGGTAAATTATTAATAAAAACAATAAATACAAGTGCTATTTAAAAGAAAACCAATTACCTGAAGATGAGAGCCTAATAACTGCTCATTAATTTTTTCACCATCATGAAAAGTATTTGATTTTCTCCTTAAAAAGGCTTCTAACAAAGCCTTTGCCTCTTTTGTAACTGCTGGTTGCTTTTCACCATAAAGAGCTGAAGACATTTACAGTCTACAATCAGAATAAAATACACATATATGCCAATAACTCTGAAATTGAGGTTTACTGATTTAGAACCTGAGCCCAAATGACCTGCTAAGAATAAAACTTACAAAAATCTATTTTACAGAGTAAATTAAACAAAGAACATTAAATAACCTATGTATAACATCATGGTGAACTATTATTGTCATAAATGCTTTTGGATTTGAACCATTAAATATTTCTTTATAGCAGAAATATAAATTTTATTGGCTCTTAGCTATGCAGATACCATCAACAGATTTTTTTGTTAAAAAATTATTAAGGGGGATTGGATGGACATCCACATTTGGCAGGTTGGTCCTTTTGAGGAATTAATCATAGAAACCAGAAATATTTTTGAGAAATATTATTATCAACTTTTTGGACAAAACTATCAATATTCTAATCCAAAATCACTTATATGGCCCTAAAATCCAAAAAGTCCTATTTTGCTCAAATTTAGAACCACCATACTGGGGAAGGTCTCTAAAAATTTAATTTTCTTTCTCAAATGAATCTATTCACAAGAAAATTGCTCAAAATAATTTAAAATAGTTTCTTATTAGTTTCTAATCATTTAGGAATGATTGTATGCCCTAAAAGAAAATCCACTTTAACACTAGAAGCCTAGGAAATGGATTACCTAAACCTAGGGGGATTATTTCAATATTTTTCATTTTTTATACAATAATTCAAAGAAATTAAAGCATAAAACTATGTTCTAATTATTAGAGTACTATTTCATGATAGTTTTGAGTGGATATTGCATACAATATAGGTAGTTGATTATTCTAGATAGATTAATAGTACATCATGTCATATATTTCATTCATCACTAATAAATCAGAAGACCTTTTCTTTTGAGCAGCTAGAGACTGCCCTGAATACAACAAAACAATGTCACATAACAGAATAAGGGAGACGGATGTTTATTAATGTTTGACCACAAGTTCTGCATGATTTTGAAGGTCCAATCATTTTGTCAATGATTCCCAGTTTGATAGAAGGCCTTCTATCAAACTGCTTTGCATTGACAAGTTTGGGTGTCTAGCTAATGAGACCATAACCAGGTTAAAATAACCATAATGGGCTCTCACTACTTGTCTGAAAAAGTAATAGAAGATAGTTGGTACTCAAATTGCAAGTTGCTTTTGAGTTTAAATAACTAAATGATCTGTTCAAAGCTGGTAGAGTACATCTCAACCAAAATTGATTTTTTTAAATTATAACCATCTTGGCCACATTTTCCCTCTTTTGAATGAATTATTTGGCAAAAAGATAGAATAAACTCAAATAAATTAACATTTTATTGATTAGAAAAATGTAAAATTAATTTCAACATTAAAACATTTTAATTAATTATCGAAGAGTGCATTTAAAAGCATCATAAAATGAGGATGATGTAGGTTTAATCTCAAAATTCAATTTAAAATCAACTTAGGTTTTATTCTTAAAACCACTGAACAAAACTCCAGAAGTTTCAAGACTGATTTAAAACTTACATCAGTTTTGAAACTTGTTTCAATCTAAACAACACATAATTTGTTTGATTTTTATATATAAATTCATATCCTGAATTTCAAAGTGGGTTTTAAGACATTGAAAAATGTTAATTTAAATGTTTTTGACAAATTTTGATTTTTAGTCCTTAGAACATCAGGTTTAAGGATTCACTAAAAAACTATTCATTGTCAATTTCAATTTATTTTTATGGGTTTGAAAATGGCAAAATCTTTTGGTGAGGTCATGTCTCTTTGGAATTACATTAGGTTTTTTAGGTTAGGGGTTAGGCTTAAGGTTAAAAGTGTGCAAGGCCACCAGATTTAGGATTTAGAATTAGAAGTGTAAAAATATATTAGGTTCAGGTTATCAGTGTATTAGAATATCCAATTAGAGTTAAAAATATAGTAGTAAAATTTTGAACTTGGTGAAATCATAAAGTTTTAGTTTTGTTGTTAATTAAAATTTTATTACTAAAAGAAATTAGATTTAATTTATTAAAGGTGAAAGAAAAAAAAATATATTATTATTTAGTAAGTTATTCAGTGGGAGATTTGGTGGAATGGGATGCTCATTTCTTCCTTCTACTGAGAGGCATGTTTGATGCTTGGTATAAATGTTATAGCCTCTAAACAATTTCTTCACCAAATATTTCAGTGGATCTCCCAATGAATTTGCTGCTAGCCATAATGATTTACTATATACTATATTCAAAAAATATTTAGAGGTAGCTGATTGAGCCAGTTTTTTTTACTATATTAATCCTTATCAATAGGGTAATAAACATGCTAGAGATGAGTGCCAAAGTTGATATGGTAAAAAATTAGCACCTATTTGAAGAAATCATTTTAAATATTAATAGAAGTTTACCTTGGGGTATTCAAACTTCATAGGTAAATTATTAAATCTGTTGCACTCTAAATAAACATCATAGCATTCCATAAGGTGTTCCAAAAGTTTTATACAGCTGCTTTCTTGTATACTATTTAACCATAATTTTTTAAACTTAAAACAAACTATTTAAAATTCACCTATATTTTTATAATTATGCTAATCAGCTGTTAAAACTATAGATTTTAAAACGTTCACTGGTCTTAAAACTTTTCACAGGTATTATTGATATAGTTTTAAGAACAGAAAAAGTTTTTAGACAAACATTGAAATTAACCAATTTTTATCTATATATTTGATTTGCAGCACTCTGACAAATTAGATGACTATCTTATTGATATTAAATATATTTATTAATTATTCAAATATGTTTACCCATTAATATCACTATCTTTTATCTTGTTTATTCAATGAATCATTATTTTTTATCAATCAATATGTGGTGGTCCTGAAGTGTGGATTCAGTGATCTTCAATAATCAATTGAGCCACCTCTAGCTGCAATGAGATCTTGGACACATTGTGGGATTGAGTTGACTAGATACTCTATCAATGCATGAGGAATGTCCTACCATACATGCTATACCTCTACCCAAAGATCATCTAGACCCTGTATCAGGATGAGATTAACCTCCCATTGGATGTGACTCCAGAGATTTTCAATTGGGTTGAGGTCTGGAGACTGTGGGAGCCAAGGAAGGTTGTTCTTCTGCATGAAATTAGT
>JAUYWI010077497.1:0-13581 GCA_034780595.1 Parotoplana pacifica
TTGTGTGGATCATGTAGATAGAAAGCGCTGGAAATCGTTGTGTGTGGGGGGGGGGGGGTCAGCGACTCCTGTCAGAGGGAAATAAGCCGACTTCTTAAAAATAAATGATCAGATGATGATGATGCATTCGGTTAGATAATAATTTTATTGTGTTCCGTTTTTGGCTCAAACGCCGAACACCTTTTCGTGTTATTTTAAAAGTAACATAATATTTTGTATCTTCGTTTTTCAAGACAGCTTTTATTATTTTATTATGCCACCATTTAATGG
Organism: Parotoplana pacifica; assembly: GCA_034780595.1. NCBI lineage: Eukaryota > Metazoa > Platyhelminthes > Proseriata > Otoplanidae > Parotoplana > Parotoplana pacifica. The sequence continues at coordinate 271 of JAUYWI010077497.1, forward strand.
TATTGTTACATTTTATAAATATAGACAACACAATTATTTAGCAGGAGATAACAGGAATATATATTTAATAAAACCACATGCCACGAGTGAAGAAGGTTTTAGCCAACTTTTATGATTTTTATTTGTGGGTGAGTAAGTCAAACGTATAGTCCATACTTATTAATGGATTACTTTGGCTGGTGGTATCTTCTGCATACGTTGTGTTTTGTTTTGTTTTATTTTATTGTAACGTTTGTTGTATTCAACACTTCTAAATTTTTATTTTAAGAATAAATGCACACGTCACACATACATAGTCATTGCTAAGGCATCACAATTTTCATAACAAATGTAAGGCTTTTTCTCATGATATCATCATCTATTATGTATTTCTAAATTTTATTGTTTGACGCATGGACTTCTAAAATAATAATAGTACTTTTCACATTTACATAATTACGCCGTTTTCAATCTAAGAAAGGTTGTACTTCGTTAAGTTGTCTATTGTTTTAGACATACATAGATTAATTTAAACACATCAAACGATAATAATTTATTTAAGGCTTGGTTTCTGATGAAAGTCATACTTGTAAATATTCCAAAAATGGCAATTAAAATATATTTATCACCAAAAGTACTATCTCTCTTGCTATACAATTCATGTTGTGTGTGTCTACATGATCTGGCTGACTGGTGCTGAGCGACTTGACTTCCATGCGTTGGCACTGTTGTTGTGTCGTCTGGCACTCACTAATTAGTGCGTTGTGCTGGCGGTGCTACCACAGCCAGTACAACACCGCCACTACAATGGTGCTGATGCCGGCCGGTGGGCGGATGATGGTGGCAGTGCGGGAATCTCTGGAGAATAGGCGGTGTGCTGTTTGATGTCACGTGACCCCAGTGCTAGCCTGGCATGAAGTGGGATCTATTTAACCTTTAGTCGACAAGTTATTAGAATACAATCTACTAGAGCTTTTGAGCTTTAATTAGATGATGCATTGATATTATGTAGTAGACGCCGTGTGAATATAATTTATAGAGCTGAGAAGTTCTTCACTCCTCGGTAAGTGTTGTTTCGATTTCGTGTTCATTGACAGATTTATTTCAACTTCGATAACAGTGTGATTATCGTGGATTTATAATTATTATCTTGTATTATCTCCCAACTCAATAAATTCTTGGCTGACACCGATTTTCGTGTCTAGGTAAGGCTGCTTATGTTCTATCGCCAATAAATTCGGTGACGAAATCGATTTTTCTATCTAGGTTAGGCTGGTGTAGGTGCCTCTGTCTTTCAATTAATTTAAACTGCCATTAGTGCCCCCCCCCTCTCTCTCTACTAAGGTTATGTCCGTCTAAATTGTTTGTATTGTTAATGCTGTGTTATCAAAAAAGGGCGATTTAATTTATCTGTTTACATTTTTAGTTATAGAGATTTTGATAAGATTGGTTTCTTTTAACCAAAACAAAACATTCTGTCATTTCGAGGGTTTCCATTTTCCGAGATTTTGATCATCGATATTTAATTATTAATTCTTATCAGGAATCTTCATGTTCAGTGTACAATATAGTTTGGTAAATAAAGCAATCTGCTTTTATTATTAGATACATTTTTATAAGGATAATATAAAATCGGATGAAATTGATATTTTATTGTCGTTGAAGACTATTTAGTTAAGTTGCCTAATTGCTTTTTGGTTTATTATAGCTTTAGGTAAATAAAGAGACATTTTCGAACAATATTTGTTGATCTTTTTATGCTACTTTGATGTGAAATATTAATTTATAACCACCGTTTTTCTTGCCTATCTTAGGCTTATTACTTTGCTTTCTTTGTCTTTTTCCTTTTACAATATGAGAAACCAGCCGACTCCACTATACTTAGCCTATAGATAATGTTTGGTAGTTATTAAGACAGAGATAGTAGGTTGGCTTTTATTAAGATGTCACTGACCCAAAATTTGGACAATTTTTTAAAAGACATTCCTCTCAATGATTTACCGTTTTCGACTACGCTTTCGGTGAAGTCGCTAGCCTACTTATGCGAGTATACCTACAATACAATAAGTTTTATAGTTACTTGACAATATGTTAGTGTTTGTTTTAAATTAAAAAAATTGTTTTTGCCGGAAACTTTCCATCAGAGGAATGTAGGTTGATTGATTGTTTTTCAAAGAATATATGAGATAAGTATTTTTTATGTAAATGTGTTTTATTATTATTTTTTATTTCTCTGTATCTAATAGACATTTTCTATAAATTAGTGGGCAGATATTATTCAGTTTGTCGAACTGCTTGTAGACTCCTTTCTTTGTCTAAAAAAAGAATATGATTATGATGCCAACACCATAACTGTGACAATTGGCAACCAGTAGAAAATGCCCAGATAAATATCATTTTTATATCTCTACTTAATTGTCAGTAAAATATGTATGTGCATTGTATGTATATTCACTGTTTTATAAAAGTTAAATAAACCCTAAATTTGGCAGCATTATAATCATGTGTTTGTCTTCATACTGGTTCAGCAATGCATAGCGCTGCCAGCTCGTTCTATAATACTGCCGTTCATGAATAATAATTAATAGAAATAATTAAAATCATTGGTAGCAATAAAAAAACATTACACAAGTCTATTGCTTTTTGCGTGTCATTTTATTGGGTTAAACAGCCTGGCTCTGACAATAAAAGTTATGCTTTATTAATATAATTTTAGTGTGTAAAGATAGGACAAACATGTGCAAATGGCACTATTACATGTCTCGGTGTTTTGGGTTCTCTATATTGTCTCGTGCACTAAATACTTAATCAGCAGCGATTTCATTCCATAAAAAATGGTCGGTCAATTTACTTTAGTTGCTAATAATAGGGCATTAGATAGAGCTGAGTTAATTGTATTTAATTAATCGATAAAATGAGGTCTTTCTGAATATTTTATTAATTAGCAGACAGAGCAATATAATGTACGTATCAACATACGTACTGGCACGTGTGAATTTTATTTTGTAGTTGTAATCTGATTTAGAATATTATTGTTTGTTATCTTTATGGAGAAGCATTTTATAATCAAAAGGTAGCAATTTATCGGTTAAAAAGTTACAATTTTCAGAATTTTATTATTGAAATTATCCTTGTTGTTGCCATTTTATCTGTTGTTGTTTTTTTATGACTCATGAATGAACCTGTTTATGTATTTAAGAAAAACATTTCTGCCTCAACCGTGAATGTTTATTGCGTTCTGGTCAGGTTAGCCGTTGATCCGTCTTAGCGTGTCTATTATATAATACGCTTTTATTGCATTTGTTGGATTATGTGTTAATATCCTGAGTTTAGATAGCCATAGGATTTTTCATCGAGCCAAAAAAAGAGTTGGAAACATTTGGGTAACGACGAACGCATTGCCATCAGTTGTATACAACATAGATTGTGGTCTAGGTTGTTCATTATTATCGGCGCGTTTTAATGGCTTCTGTGCTTACTAGTTTTTATTTCTTAAACTGAATTTTTTATGTCTTTAAGAAAAGTGAAATGTGAGAATTATTGCATAGATTCAGTTATATGGTTTCTGATGTAAGATATTTGAATGATGAAGTAACAATCCTACTCATCCTAATATGCCTCAGTCATATTGTAACAAATTTGGCGAATAATGTTGTCTTCATAACGACGTTCAGTAGTTGGCCTGCCGACAAAATTGTTATTATTTATCCTGAGTGCTTGTTGTAGGTTGTTGTTCTGATCTTGTAGTTTTAACTTTATAATTAACAACTATCCACGTTTCTAGATTTGATTTCAAAATCTGGAGCATAAGATATGTAGACGTGATTAATATCTAAGTAATGTAGTATAGCTTGAAGAAGGTTGTTTAGATTGAGGAGTTGCAAATGAATTCTGAAATTGTGAAATATGCATTGAAAGTTGCGTGACATAGTTGATCAAGTTTTATATACAATGGCAATGATGTCTTTCAGTTATTGCTATAGTCTAGTATCTGTTTAGGAAAAATTAAACTTTAAATTAAGCAATCCAAAACTATTTTGCTTCAGACCTAGTAATGATGAATCATAAAAGATTATTATTAATAATAAGTTTTATTGTATAGGAAAATATGGTTCTATCAATCAATACTAATAAAACCGTTCTATCATTCAACTAAAAATTAAATGGATTTAGTTTAATCATTATGTCATTTCCAAAAGTAAATTTTATTGTATTTTATCTATTTTTCAATTTCAGCTATCGATATCGTGGAAGCTATCAGCAGAATTCGGCGCCCACTGTTTCGTCGTCTTCTCAAGCCTCTCAGCACGTCAGCATCGGTCTCTACCCCCCGTTCACCGGCCATTCGGATTCTTCACATGTCAAGGTCAGCAACTGGGTCACCGCAACCTCTTCCTCCAGTCAAGGCCTGACCACTGTGAACTCAGCTGATCAGAGTTATTTCCAGGTACGGTATAGGTCTGTTGTACTCAATTTCGCTCACTCAGTTTGATCAACATTGATGGCTTCACAGAGATATAAATAGCTGGTTTCATAAATGGCTGGTTTCATCATCCCATCCATCCACAGAGTAATAATTATAAATTTCATCGATTTTCGAAATCTATGTTTACATTCTATAGAGATGGTAGGGACGATATCTATGAGTACCTCCACATTTTATAGATTAATTTTTGTACAAGATATTTCAGATTTATACTTACCCAATTAATTTACACACATACACAATTTGCTACTTTTCTCAACTGTTTCATTTCATCTAGGAAAAAGAGGGAAACATTGAGATAGGTTTTAGAAATTATTTTATGTAGTGGAAATTTGGTTTGTACTTTCACATCTGATTCGATTATGATTGTTAGCGATATTTTTCACGAGCAGTACCAAGCTAAAGAACGCATTAATAGTTTGTTAGGCCCATAGAGTAGTCATTTATTATTCTATTGTTAATCCTTGGGCTGCAATGCAAAGCCATGTCGTTGTTTTATCTGTACCATTATTGTTCAATTTCTGATGATCCAGACGCATTCTCTATAATCTTCGTTTGTACAATTCGAGTCGAATTTCAGGTTATAGAGCTTCAATACGTTGGCACTTATCAGCATAGCTACCAAACAGTTAGATCTTATTTTTTTGTTTAGAGCAAAGCTGTTGATTATAAAATAATAATTAATAGATAGGGGACTTCATTGTTTTGTTATTAACCTCAGATTCTACATACACAGAAGAAGATTGCTGGTTTCTTTTGGCTTCAATATTTTTGTAGGAAGAATCACACGAGTACAGGCGAATATGTTTTAAGATCGAGGGACATGCATGTTCTGTTCTGTTGTGTTGTAGAGATTTCTAATTAAATTGCAATGACTTTGGAGAATAATCTTCTGCATCTTGCGCGGGTGTGTGTATGCTTGGCTTAGTTTGCCTATTTTAATGACAATTAAACAGACCTATAGGCTAAAATAATGATAATATGTGGGGATTCTGTACGCAGGTTTGGGTGTAGTAGTAGATGATGATCCGCGCGGCTTACGTCACTAGATGTTACATTAGTCGACATTTTATACCACCACAGTTTGCTCATTTCTCCAGGCACTCGGCATATTAGGTGCGTGTCTCGGTATAATGACAAAATTGGAGCTATAATTTGCAGTTTGTTATTGGAAATAATTGGTATTAATTATTTTATACAACAGTTGAATGTTTGGCCAGGCAGTTGGTTAAATAAACTTTACTCAGATCACTCTACGAGTCATAAGTGGACTCACAATACCTACAGAGCCTAAAAACAGATTTGATCTTCTAATTTAGTTTTAAAGTCTGTGTATATTGATTACTTGTGTTTTTTGGGGTTAATTATTCTTTATTTGGCAGTTGGTGGTAGTAGAGGTGATGTCTGTGGCGATGTGGATGCTCCACCCTTTCAATAGAAAGTTCCACCCCCTCATTCACCACTTGCTTGTCCCAAATTGGCTGGGTGGAGTGGTGTCTGTGATTGAATTTAGAATGACGCGTCGTCTATCTATCTATCTACCTGCCAGCAATGTCCATTGTCTCACTGCGTCTACGGCTGCTGTTTCGGATTTTTTTAGATCTCAGACGTCTAATGTTTTGTTTTCTATTGAGTAATTAGTTATTTAATTTATCCTTTGTTTGTTTGTTTTTATTACATGCCGCAACAATTTTATTAATTAATTGGCACAGAGAACGGGGTTTTAGTTTAGGACAGTCGAAAATATATTTCTCCCTCCTTCCCTTTCTTTTTTGCAGTATTGTTCTTATTCATTAAATCTATTTTTAGAATGGATTGTTCATAACTCATTTTTTGTCGTTTCAAAACATAAAAAGTATATTTTCACTTTCTCGTCCCACTCTTTGTAGACATTTTCATCCAAGCAGTTTTTGTTAGTTTATCAAAATTTAATTGTATTTACAAAATTAAATGTATTGTTGGGGGTACAATTTCAAAAAGATGATTTTTTATCGCTCCTACAAATGCATTTTTAGCGCTGCTGACCAGAACACTGTTTTTTTTTCATATAGCAAAGAATTCACTTTTCCAGCAAAAGGAAGTTGAATTGGGTATCTGTGCTGGCCCCCAAAGTACAGGAAGTGGGCATGATTTGGATAACAAACTGAATTTCACTTTAAGAGTGACTCCTAATTCCTGGCTGGTTCAAGCCTGATTTAGGAATTCATTAGTCTAAGTAACATGCTATTGTTTATTTTCTACTCTACTGAGTTTGCAGACATGACCTTCAGCTTCCGAAAACTATCAACTTAGAGGGAGTTAAACCAAGGAGAAGGGCAGTGAACATTGAAAATTGTGTGTCAATTTTGTTGTAGAATAATTAGAAAAGTAAAGGTCGACCGGTTGAAAGCTCAAGTTGAAAAGTAGATTTAAATTTTATATGAAACATAGAGTTTCTAATTATCTATGGTATTGTTGACGACATGACCTTTGCTTGTAGTTTTCATCGATACATCTTTCTGCTCTTCTTATCAACCTCATCATCAAACTATAAAGGCAGCCAGCGTCATGACAATTTAATAATAACAATAATAATAATATATGGCAAAATGATTTCCGATCCTGAGAGTTGTCATTTTATTTTTGATCTTGCCGTGTGTGACTGTGAAGTATAGCTATAGGTGAATTATTTTCCTTGTCAACATGGGTGCACTGTGTACTGCTGTGTCAAGTTGAATCAAGTGCACACTTTAATGGCTATATTGTTGACAAAGTTTATCTCTAAATAACGACGCTGTTTATAAATCATGAGATTTAGACGTTGTCTTCGTCACAGGCCACTAAGTGATGTTGCACTGCTAAATTTTGATCTATAAAATAAATGAATTAATAAAATTATCATAATAACCAAATGATTTATGCATTAGCTGCACTTTTAACTTTGTGTGTTATAGTTGCGACAACAGAGTGAAAAATTAATTAAATACTCAGATAGTTCTGGAATTCGGAAAATCTAATATTGTTCTCAGAAATTGGATCTTGTATGGGTAAGAGGGTTAGGTAGGTAGGTGTATTAGGGGGGTAGCTACCAGATGAAATTACTTTTTGTTGTTTGATGTTTACCATATTTCAGTTATTAATATTTTTTAATATTGAAGATTTTTATGACGTTCATACATGGATTGGGTTAAGTTTAATCCACGTAATGGAAAGATTCTCTTTATAGACTCAAGTTGTATCTCTGTGAAATTTGATCCTCAATGTCTTTATGTAAAAATATGGAGAATGAAACACAGAGCATGTACAAAAAGATCGAAATTTCTGGTTAACTAATACCCAATCCAACCCAACTCGCCTAATGCTTTCTTCGGTTGTTTGTAGGATTATTTATTTTGTGTGCATAAAAGTTGAGAATTTATTGATGGTTGGGAAAGGATAATAGGGTATTGTTTTCTTTTGAGAGACGCTTTGATGAGATTTTGAAGGTCAGACACAGAACAGACTCTGTGGCGACATCACGTCATACTACTAGTCAGTTGGGTCATGCAATAAATCTCTGGTCTGGATCTCATCACTTGGACGCATTTGATAGCACAATCGGCATCTCTCTCTCTCTCTCTAGACATGTTGTTTATGTCGTCTTGGAGAAACTCGATAGCTTGTGTGATGTCCATCGTCACATGAATCATGGATGGCTGGGTGGTGTACTAGAGTGTTATTCGGTTGAATTTGATTTAAAAACCCGCACTTAGTTGCCTGCCTACTAAGTAGTTTTGAAGCCGAGAAAGAGAGAGAGAGAGAGAGAGTTGGTGTTATTATTAGGCCGCAGCTTCACAGCTCTGTTGTACGCCCGAATAGTATGGTGTTCTGAGATGTGTAATGGTGATACATCGGGTTTGTAACAGATTTTGGTATTATTATTATCTCCAACAACAAGATGTTTTTTATACGACCTGCGAACTATTTAAATATGATTTCCTTGCCATCGATCGAATTACTTCAACTTAAGCTAACGCTACCACCACCATCTATGACATTCTTTAGAATAGTTTTTTTTTCAAAGCTAATAATCCAGAATTAAGGTCAACATAATATTTTATTCCTCCTTGTTATCAAGTATATTGAGAGAAATTAATAGTGTAGAAAGATGTTGATGTCTGTACATTTATTATATTTTTTAAAGAAGAACTTTTTTCTTATTTGTCGCTAGTGAGTTGGTCTTGGGTTGGTCTGTACGTCTTTTTGTCCGAATCGAAACTTGGGTGCGTGCGGTGTGTTTGGTCGTTGTAAGCTGATATCCCGGCAGCGTGCTTTATATGCTATCTCGTTGTACCTTATCCGGCTTTGAGGTTTACATTCCATAAAGCGTCACTGATTTATTTTTATTATTTCACTGGAAGAGACATCATAGTCGTTGTCGGTGTTTGGCTTCATTGTGTTTATAATTAGACTCACAGTGAACTGCATATTGGTTGTGTAGCCGGTGGTGAGTAGGCATGTGGTTTTATTGCACTTAGATTCTGTTAATTGGTGTACAATAAATGGCTCAGTTTTGGTGGTTGCATAATAAAAAGTTGCTGTTATTACACGGCGATTGTTTTGGCCCAAATTTAAATTTTATTCAATTTAATTGCAGCTCAGGTTTTATCTATTAGCTTCAATAATAAAAACTAAAGATTGCATTGTAAGAAGTAACTCATAAATTAGAGTGCTAATTAATCTTGTTTTAGGTAAGGCGACGAATTACAATGTCCTAATATTGTTGTGGGTTGTTCATTGTTTTATTTAGATTATGGGTATTTTTTGTTAGTTTATTGTTTTTTAATAAAAATTGCGTGGCTTTTCAGTAAATTTATTTTATATTTTGACTGTATCAGTCTATTTTATCTGATATAATGTTAGAATAAACTCAAAATTAGGTTCTTTTGGTCCCGAGGAAATGTAGCTATCTACCTATACCCTTAAATTTTTAAAGTACATTTACGTTTACGAAGACGTTAAGAAATAATATTTTTGTATAGTTTGCGTTTTAGTCATTTAAAATACATTTTATAAACGCGTACTTTATTGAGAAAGACTTTTGTTTCGTGTCACTTTTTATTTCATTATTTAGCAATCTTGAACATCATCTTCAACAAAGCAATGCGCCTTTTTAGTTAGTTTATGAATAAAAAGATCAAATTGATATTTCTATAAAAACGAAGGAATACTTTTTGCTATAAAAATTAAATATGCAAAATAGATTGATCTTTTTTGTGAAGTATGTCTTAAAGAATAGAATGATGTACATAATTTAGGTATTTCCACAGAGAACTTACACAGAGATCTAATTCTTTATAAATTTTGGCAATTTCGAAATCTATGTTAACATTCTGGAGATGGCAGGGACGATATCTATGACTACCTCTGCCTTGTAACATTGTGCAGATAGGAGAAAATGCCGTTTTTGGGCATAACATATTTAACACCTTAAAATGTTTGCAAGATATTTCCGATTGATACCTCGATAATAAATTGACGCACAATGTGATACTTTTGCCAACTCTGCTTCATTTCAAAAAATGGTGACTGGGACCTCTGTACCATTATTACTCTGTGGGTATTTCCTTGTTTCGAGTGATAGGAGCTATTATGTGGTTTTCTTTTCTCTATTCACAGATGTATCCTCAGTCGCGTTTCACCAATTCCCCAGCTGAAATGCAACAAGGTCAAGCTGGTTTCAGTCAATATTACCCGCCACCTAATGAAGTTCCACAACATCAGCTGGTAAGTGCTCACTCAGTGGCTCTGTTGCCTTGGTAGATTGTTCTATCACTCTTATTGGACCACTGTCACAGATGGGCGTTCCATTTCTATTTCTAGATGCAGCCACAGCCTGCCTATCAGCCAGGAGCCTACCACCAGCAACAAGCGCTGCATCATGTTGGTAACCATGCCAACCAGATGCACTACCCCGCCGTCGTCTTCCAGCAGCCGGCTGCCTTTCCGCATCATTATCCACCGCCGCCGCAGCCACTGCCACCGCCTGACCAGCACAGCTCGCCCCGTCATCTGCAGCAGCCACCGACCAATGAGGTCTTTCAGCCGCTGTTCATGGAGCACCAGGCGGCCGCTGGCGGAGTGTTCGTCAGTGAGGACCAACAGCAGCCCATGGGAACCAAGGCCCAGTTGGCTGCCGCGGCCTCATTCTTTGCCAAGTAAGTCTGTGTCTGTAGCAGGAGATTCCTTCAGCCAGGTCTACCACTGGAAACAGTCATCTCGAAAGGGGCATAGATAATTGATCTTGCTTGTTGATTTCCATTTTAATGGGTTTTGGGTTTTTTCCGTCTTTGTTCTTATATTCTTTTGATAAAAAGTTAAATACAAAATGGATTTTCTCTGAATTTGTCATCACGTCTTAACTAAGAGTCTCAGAAACAATGAGAATTAGCTGTAAGGGTACATTTGTGACTGTCAGATATTTTGTACAGGACTTTAAATAAAGTGACATTTGCAACTGACCAGTCATGCTCTCTCATATTACACCAAAAATACCTTTGTGCAGTTTTTTTGGTAAATAATCTCATGTTGTTTTTAGCTAAATGTAATGCTTGCTTCTTCTACGTACTATGGAATATAATTGATAAAAAGTGAGAGTTGGAAATTTCTGAAAAAATGAATAAATACAAAATATACATCTCTGGTCTCGTCCGTCAAATTGTTCTGCACAACATGGACGGACATGTTGCGAAGGGAGATGCTGGATGGATGGATGGATATCTGTTTATTAGTTTTACACCGATGAGGCGTGTATACATACCTACATGACTGGACCAGGCTGTAAATAGCCCAGGAGTGATCCCCTCCTGGGAGGCAGATTATCGAGTCAACTGGAATGTGACGTGACATTAGAGACGAGTGGAGTGGCGAGGTACACACCTCCCATAACATGGCTGCCTGTGTTGACAAGATGTTCTTGTACAGCGCGTCCTGACCACAATGATAATCGTGACTGATTGGAAACCAGCTGAAATACGGCTTGTTTATAAATTGTGAATGGGCCAGAATGTTTATTCTAGGTAGTTTAATTAAGTGTAAAACGTGTTATTTTGGATTGGGGCGCATTTTGTTGTTTTGGTAAATTGGAAACTGAGATTTAGGAGTTGCTGTTTGGATTGAACGTGACTTATTATTATTGCTGCAATCAGCTACTCTCTGATGAGGACGTTCATTTGGTACATGGAACTTTTTTCTTTTGGTTTTTAGTCTGCAGCTAGTACGAAAAATTAGAATTGAAAGTGCTTCTTCAGTTATTTTGATGCTGTGTAGTTTTATCTTTTAGTTCAAAATGTTGTAGATAGCTACAGAGACAGAGACAGACAGAGAGAGTTAGGTATATCAGTAGATATTTCTATAAAACTTATGTTATACTCTTTGATCATTTACTTTCGATGTGTTTTTAATCCACTACTATCTTTGTGGTGAGGTGACTGAACACACAATGATTGCCTTCCTTTCATCTGAGCTGCCCACACCACACAAGACAGGTCTGGCCGCTGGGCACATGACATGACTTATTGTTTATTAAAGTCTTCGTTTAAAGAACATCTATTATTTTATTCAAAATGGAAGTTTCTATCTCGTTGGAAGGTCTAATATATTGGTGGTTAGTTGAGGCTTTCCAATTTGTGGCGATTTCTCCCACATGAGAATGGAAAGTTTTTCTGCTGAATGAATGAATATTATTTTCTGAATTTTTTCCATCAAACTCTATTTTTAGCCAACTCACCGTTTAGTGAATGTGTTTGTGGAAATATAGTGATCAACAGTAGCTTTCCAATATATTTTTTCTGAATATTTTCTCTCTTCTTATGTATGCTACTATAGTAATTTTTCCTTTTATGCTTTGATATGAAATATACGAAAAATTTATATTGCTCGGGCTGTGATTATGCCTAGCTGATGAGGCCGAAACAGTATTGTCCTGGGCTATTATTAGCGAGTAATATGAATAAGTAGTATATTTTTATCAAAGTATACCTGTTTTTTTATTATGACTCATATCACAAAGCTATTGATCAACAGCAGCTTATTAATAATATCCTAACAATAGGGACTATTTTAATGCCATATCTAAGAGAAAACCTTATCTATGGTTTAGTTTAACCATTTTAATATCTGATCAGTTTGCAGATATTAATAACCAACACAACATGACATGATATGACATGACAAGATATATCAATCATGTCCAATTTGTACTTACATGTGTTGTGTTGTGGATGCTGCTTCTGTTCGTTCAATTCTTATTTCTAGCCAGATGAGTCAACACTAATGTACAATATCGGGCTATTTTTAGGCCGGTATTGTTACATGACAAATCTGTCAATATTTTCCATCAAATTTCGCATGATGGATGGACTAATGCACAAATGAATAATACATCACTTGTTTGACGTTTGACTTCTCTTATATGATCACATGATCTTGTTGTTGTCAAAAATGTCACAAATCATATTAGATATTAAATTGATTATATAAATTCTATTGACTCTCTGGTCTGGTGGAAAAAATATCAAATTTTACCTCGGAACTAGCTGCTGTTTAAAATTAACACCGACATTGTACTCCCTGGGCTAGTCCTCTTAATTCAGATATTTTTGTGATCTATCTAAAATGGTTAGTGTTCTCGGGATATGGATGGAAACTTTTGAATTTAATTACTCAGCAAAGAAGTCTTGTGTGCACTTGCAAGCTGTCCTTTAATATTATGCCCGAGATTAGATGATTTAGAAGAATTATCGGAACTTTTCTATGACGTTGCACTGAGAGATCGGAATATTCCGTTGTACAACGGAATATTCCGATCTCTCAGTGCAACGTCATAG
>JAUYWI010077508.1:0-13580 GCA_034780595.1 Parotoplana pacifica
ACCAGGTCGTTGCCAGTGTTTCCAGAAATTTGTAGAAAAGTTTATTTTCGGTGAGAAACAGAGCTTCTTCTTCTTCTTCTTCTTCTGGTACCGGGCCTCAGCAGCGCCCAGTCCTTCCCACATATTCCACTAGTTTCGCCGGGTCGAGGAAATAATCATCGGGGTTTGTGGCCTCGGGGAAGATTTTCCTTCTAATGCAGAAAGTGATATAGTGTTCTGCTCTGTCTTCCCCAAGTTTGAATATTTGTAAATGTAATTTATAATTTATTTTAAGTCTAAGCTTACTTACTATGTTTAATTACTAAATAAATATTTTCTGTTCAACATTAAAAAAAACAATGCGCGGTAACTTATGCGCCACCCTGTAGATTGATAGTTGTCCACGTATTCAACAAAGCGATTAGGTATGAGGGTATGTACCTATTTGTTCTGATTTACAGTGGAGTTCAATAAATCATAGAACAATTTAGTTATTGCATTTCAAACTTTGTCTCAAATTGCAGTCTCAACTAAAGATTCTCGTGCATTACTGTCATCAATTATTACTTGGTAAATAGTTATAGGTATATACTATGTATATTGTTGAAATACCGTAAAACGGGACTACTTTGAACACTTTTCAACTTTCGCCACTAATTATTACGAATTAGTAAAACTTATAACAACAATAGTTTGCTTTATCTTCCAGTCTATATCTTGTTTACATAATACCTAAAGATGATCAAAAATGCGATATATTTCGAATATTTCTTTAGTAAAAACATCATATTTTACAAATGGTAAAATTGGGGATTATTTTGACCGCTTTAAGAAAATAAGAAATATTTCAAAATACCATGTAATATTATCAGATAACTAAGTTATAAACAAACCAGTAGATCCATGATCAATGAAAATGTTTTTTACCTAACTTTAAATTAAAAAACTATGCAAAATTTATGTATCTACCATATAAATATACTTAAAACTACAGAATCATGTTGTAGTTCAAAATTAATCAACCAATGCAAAACATGTCTGGCATGCCCATTTAGCGCATGTCATACACTGTAACCAGTCTTCTTTTGTTCGCCCCCACGTGGTTGCACAAACACAGCAAGTGCTATTGTCAGAAGACGAGACAGATTGTCCTTTAGAAGTAAGATTCGCTCGTAATTTCGCAAGCAACTTCCGTTTAATAGGAGGCTACAGAGGGATCGACGTATCCGGGCGTGATGGGCCTGGTAACGATGAAGGAAAATAAGTAGAAGAAACCGGTTGCAACGGACCTGTTGAAGATACTGGAAGCACGGAAATTGCTTCGGCGTTAATGCGTTTACCTTCTACGTTGAGCTTCCTCTTGTTCGAAAATCTTGGCTCAGAAATATCCACAACCCGCATTTTCTTCAAAACGTCGATGATCGCATCCGAAACATGCTGTTGTGCATCATCCACGTTTTCTTGGTGGTCAGGTAAACGTGTTAGAACACTCACAATTTAAAGGATTTATTCCACATGTTTAAAACCGGCAACCATGTTCTTACTGGTTTCGTCATTTTTCGGGTATATTGTAGAATACAGATTCGTCAGCAATCTTGGGAACACATCTTTTGTGATTGTTTCACTTTTTGTCTTGAGTGTAGATTTCCATTCACTCAAGATGTTTCTTCAATACTTTTCATCGGCCCATAAAAAGGGACATCCAGGATCCAGGGGCTGTAGTATGTGAGTGTCGTTTGGTACTATACAAACAAAACGAAATCTGTACTTCTTGCACAAGTCGAGCACGTTTTCCTGAAATAGCTAGACAAGTTATCTCCTATGATAGCCTTTTGCCCAGACATGTCTTTAACATGTTTGACGAATATTCTTTAAACTAATTATTGAAACAAGTTGAATCGAACCACCCGAAAGTATTGCAATTATATCTAGTTCCTGGAGGACCACTTTCAGTCTAAGTACTCCACAAATGTTCTGACTTATATATCCCATCAGATGGAACCATTTTCCCTTCTTCCGATCCACAGAACATAATCAATGTGGCGGACATGGAACTGTTTTTTATGCGTTCCGGATACTTGATGCCTCTTTTAAAAATAAATTTTTTCGTTCCAGGATCATCCGATAAATTTGTTTCGTCGTAATTAAATACATGTGAAGGAGGAATGACATTTCCATTAACATCTTTCAGGCGCGTTTCAAGGTTGTCAAAATAGCTGTTATCTAGGTCAGCGAAAACTGCGATGCGATGTGCCAGTCCTCAAGAAAAGATTGAGACCACTCCACCCCGGGAAAATGTTTCTTGAACTGTTTCACAGACTTGTTTTTTTTATCAAGCATGCTTTTAACAACTAAACGGGAAACCCCATTATGCAACTGTAATTAGATGTTTCACTATACATAATTCTTCTTCAACTGTAAGAACAGTTGGATGTTCCGGCTTTTTCTTCAATTGCGTTTTCATATTGTAGAGAAGGGTCCCTTCGGTTATATTACATTGCTTGGAAACCTTCGTCAGATTTTTTCTCTGTTTTATAACGTTTAGAGACTGCTCTAGCACTCTTTCTGTGTATGCTTTGTACCATCTTGTACTTGCTTTCCATTTATATTGACCCATTTCATATGATCTATAATAATAATGGAAAATTCATTAGGGTTACTTTGAACAGATTTATTTCTACATATGTTTAAAAAATGATATTTTTCGAAAAATATTCCAAGCTTGTAAACCTTATATGATGTCCTCATAAGTATATAAAAAACAGCTGTATCGCTATGCATAAATTAATTAGTTTAGTGATAAATATGCAGATAATACATCACAATTACTTAATAATATTATTTCTGAAATAAATCTTACACAAATGACTACCACTTACTAGCTAGTTATATTCACATATTACATTTTATATCCCTGACAAATTATTATTGGCAAAATATATAAAAGTTAGCAATATAGAATATTATATACAGTAATCTACAGGGTGTCCAAAAATATACGCACAATAGAGAAAAGTGAAGAATGGAAATATAAGTATAATATGTAATATAATCAATTTCATACGGTATATTAACAATATCAAATTTCTATTCGAATTGACAATCAGTTTTTTCAAGTTAAAGTTATTATTCGAATTGACCACAATCTTGTTTAGAATTTTCAATAATTTGTATGCAATTCAATATTCTTTACATTTCCTATTATGCGTATATTTTGGGACACCCTGTATATAAAAGTTTGCATAACTTACATTTAAGAGCATGCCTTTTAAATGATTGTAATAGATATTGTTTCTAATAATAACCAGACTTTATTGAACTAATGTATCAAATATTCAAAATTAATCTTATAAATTAAATCAAATTACTGTTCAAAGTAACCTTTGTGTTCAAAGTCGCCCCGTTTTACGGTACCTTCAAGAAAAAGCTTTTTGATAAAATTATATCAACTATTGGAATTAAACATTATTATTATTAACTAAAGATGCCTCATTTATAAGAATAAAACATCTAAACTACATAATACCTAGTTCATAATATACTCGGAGCTCAGCAATTATTTAATTTTGATATTTTCTAAACAATAAAAATAGAACAGCTGCCATTGTATTGTTTAAAGAATATTTTATTTACTCTCTATTTATACTAGTACTTGCTATCCACAAAATTACAAAAAACGATTCTTGTCATATTAGGTAATAACTTAAGTGGTACATTTTCATATTTTCTTTATGTGCGCATTCATTCTAATATTGAATAAATCAATTCAAGGGGTCATTCACTAGATTATTATAGATCAAAAGAGTAAAATTGTGTGTTAACTCAACCCCCAAAATATTTTTCGGTGTTAGCACTCACTATTGCGTTTTCAGATAAAATATATTTTAAAATATTAGAGTTAACAAAGTCAATATACATATTCCGAAAACAAATATATTGCAAGAAAAGGAGTAAAATGTATAACAAATATGAAAATTAGACACTTATAAGTGTCTAATTTTCATATTTGTTATACATTTTAAATTTTGTTAGCTCTAATATTCTAAAATATAATTTATCTGAAAACACAATAGCATTCATACTATTACCTTATGAGAGCTAACACCCAAAGATGTTTTACATATTTTAGAGTTTCAGCTAACACACTTTTGACTTTTTTGGTCTTTAATAATTTTCTATTTGTTGTATTGAATTCATATATTTCATAGCTATGCCGGTAACTTCACAAAGTTTGCTGTTTGCTATGGACTAATGGTATCCCTAGCAAAGTTGCTAAGGTTCAGATATGTTGACTAAGTTTTCATGTTGTCAAATGATCATAAATGTATAAATATATGGCACAATTTAATAATTTATTTCTATGCCATATTGCATGTCCATAGCAACAATTTCTAAGATTTCATGTGGTTAACTACGCTTAAAATCATAGCTATGTTGAAGAAATTTGTAAAAGTTATTTGTTGCTACATATATGTATAATAATGGTGTTTCTAGTAATTGTTCAATAAGAAAAAAGTATCTCAATTACAAGTTCATATATAAATAGCAAATAAGATTTCATGCGGTCTAGTAACCATAAATTATATCTCTGTGTCATATATTTGAAAAATAGCATATTGTTATAGAATATTGGTTACCCTAACAACAGTTGCTAAGCGGAAATTTAATTTAATTGAAAGATCATATATGGTAGACAAGGTTTTATGTGGTCAAATGCCCATTAGCCGATTGCTATATGGGATATTAAAAAGTTCCATGTTGCTAAGAAATATTGGTAACACTAGCAACTGCACGGAAAATTTGACAACGGATTTCTCTCTTGTCTAGGTGTCAAATTTAATTAAAATCGGTTAATATTTAGACTAAGATATTTATGAGGAATATGGAAAAAATGGAAGAAAGAGGCAAAATAAGAGAGAAAAAAGATTTTGAGATTCTGTATCTCTTAAATTACTTAATACAATTCCCAATTGACCGATTTTGATCAAATTTGGCACATTTATTAACTATCTGAGTCTGAACAAAATATATGAATTTTATGGTTAGAAAACAGTTTCAGATTTAATTTGAAGGACTCAAAATGGCCCATTTCAACGATCCTATAATGCCATTTGGTAAGGCTGAGCTGCCATTGGCTTAGATGTTTTAGTACCCAAACAAGGTGTTTGGAAAACAATATATTATATGGAGATGGTTAACTCCATTTTTCTGATATTTTATAAACATTCACATCTTAATGATATCTAGAACTACTTCAGGGGAGAGTAATTTTATATATAAATTCAAAAAAATAAAATAAAATTTGTTCGCAGTTATGGGATAAAAAATAATTAAAATACTTTTTCGAAAACTAGTTTCTTTATTGCCGAATCAGTTATTAGGCAGGTTCAATTCTAATGCATCCACTTTCTCCATCCTTCCCTTCTCGGTTTGCTGTTAAATTCTTCTAACACCCCTTTTTATATTTCTTGATAAGTTTATGTCATGTATATTATTCACAATACTTTTTTTTATAATTTTTAAGATGCTACGACATTTGCCCGTAAAGTTTGTTCCTGCAACAATTTTTATGATTAAATTAGTCCAAATTGTATGTTGACAGTGAGGTTTCGCCTCTACCTACAGTCTCATAAAAGTGTAGCCTGGCCTTTAGTCACTTATGTCCTAATTATGTCTTTTGAAAAGCTAGGGACTCTAAATAAATTCGATGCAAACTGATTTTCATAGCAAATTTGATGTACTTTTATTAAATATGTTCAAAAATTGACTTTGATAAAAAAAATATTGAAAAAAAATCCCATACAGTAATGGGAAATGCTTTTTTGAGGGTTTTATATTAAAATGTGGATTGTTATACCTAATGACATAATGTTTGTGGCTTCCTATAAAGAATTTCCTATGGTTTGTGCGTAAATTGAGTTTTCTCGGTGTTGTGTTTTTTGAGTTGATATGAGCTCCAAAAAGTTTGGTAAACGAAAAAACTATGATGGACAGAAAAATATTATTCATTATATTGGTGAACTAGAAAGTTTTAATTACATAACATAATATGTATATGTATACTACATCTAGCCATTCATATTATATACAAGTCAATTAATTATAGGATCAGGTTAATTAATTAAACTAAAATATATTAATTAATTCAATATTTTGTATAAAATAAGACTAAAAAATCGAAAAGTGAATATTAAAAAATGCATTGTAAATAAAGTTGAAATCATTCTTATAAAAATTCTTATGTAGGTATATTATCTGGGCTTAACTTTCAATTAGTTAATATCATCTACCTTGCAGGTATGGAGATTACAACAGCTGAGATCCAGACAATTACAATCATCAAAATGATTCGACGCGCAGTCCTTTTTCGAATGTAATCAACGTTGGTAACCGCCCAGTAGCGATCTATTGCTATAGCAACCAGATGCAAAATAGAGGCTGTACAGCACAGCACATCGAAACAGACCCAAAAGTCACACAACTCAAGCCCTAAAAGAAAAGATGCGTAAGAAAAGGAGATTTAATAGTATACGTACCTATCGATTACTTTGTAAAAGATATACTATTTTTATATTCGATATCAATAAAATTCGACGTGTTTATACTACAACTTTCTTTAAAATATCAAATAGAGACCTGTTAATCATCTAAATGTCTGTCTTTACTTTACATAGAATTATATTATTTTATCAACATTGTAGGTAGATGAATAAATCAGGGACGCTATGTTTAAAATAACGTTTAAGAACGAGTAAAGATGTATACAATATGTAATTGGACCGGAGTCTGAAACCAGACTTGCGGTGTTACAACGAGTTATTTATGGAGATTTAAAATTAATCATTAAATGTCTTGGATCTAAAACCCCCATGGGATCATGTGACCAAAGATGCACTAAACTTGGTATTATGTAGGCATATATATTTAAAATTGCAAAAGTACATTTTTAAGCAAAATTATCCTTAAATAAAGCAACGTTGATTTTTTAACGTGGGTGGTTAAATTTTTTTCAACTTTTAGGGGTATCATCAATCTATGTCCCTGTTAGTTAGTTGTTGCTGATTTTGTTATTTAAATATTAAAGATATTAGCATGAAAAAGAGATAAACGATTTAAGCGCATCATTTATTCATCACATATTCATTCGAAAAGAAAGTTCGAGGTCACTTCAACCCCATTTTGATAGCAGTTATGATATAATTTACCACTTGTAAATTTCAGATTTGGATTCAAATTAAGTTGTCCTTGATTGAAATTATCAAATGAAACAAATGTTTTAAATAGAAGGACTTTTATAAAATAAAACTTTAATATCATTCAGTTGGCTGCCAGCAATTAGCGTGTATTGGCGATGGCTGAAATCAATAGAATACAATTAATAAACAATCGATGTTTATTGACAAATTAATTTGTAAACTCAGCAGCGATATTTCAATACACCACTCATTGACTGACTAAAGCAACAAGAGAAACATTTGATTGCAGAACCCGAGGCATTCTGTATAAATTAGAATAAACTTTTAAAATATTTTTCTTTTCCTTTCTGTTTAAATAGTTGGTAACCACTTAGGTATGCGGTAAAATAAGTGTATTGTTGAAGTGTTCGACTTGAGTACAAAATATAGAAAAACTAACATGTTTCCTATATTAATTTTATTAATTACAACCACTTGATAAGATATTTTTGTTCTTGCCATGAAAAAGAATTTTTATGTTTAAAAAGGTCGGTATACATACCTATGTATACAATACATTTGAATATGTTCTGTAAAAATATAAATATGTAGTTATATTACAAATAAAAGACAACACAAAAACAGTGCTTGAAATTGGAGCTGTCTAATTTTTCCTGAACAGGTAAATTTTCTATGGGACAAGTACAAATTTTGATTGCTTGTCCGTGAGGAGAGGTAGATTTTATTACTATGTTTATGTATAATTTATATTTTATGCCCACAAATATGACAGCCGGTTCTTCAGAATTATTGCAAAATTTCATATTAAAAAATATTTCGTCTCAAACATTTTCTGGTCCTGAGAATTTTGATACAGATTTCACCAAAAAAGATTTCGTATAAACGAATCGTTAATTCAATACCACTGCAACAGTTTATAATTTATGAACTGAAAAGAATTGGCGAAAAGCTTTGTCGATTGAAATTTGTTATCTTATTTCTTTTTAAACTAATTCCTAAGTGGGGTATAAGTTCTTAGAGATGATGAAGAATTCGGTGACAACTGGGCAGAAAATTTGTGTGGTTTCATAACTGACAGTGTTTCGGTAGTCCAAGGTAAAAAATGGCTCTCTTAAGATCAACTATAACTTCTGTCCATCCACTGCATGGCACACCGTCTTTAAACTATCTGCCAAAGATTCAGTCATTTCCGTGTCATCTCAGGTTAAAGTTGATGAGACATTGCTTGCTCTGTACTTGTTGTATCACAACAGTCCAGCGATGAGAGCTGAACTTCAGCAGATTGCCAGTGACAAGAACTCTACATTGCTTCTACCTCATTTGCGTTGGTGGTAGTCGGTGGTCAGTCACACCCTTCGTGCTTGTAAAAATTTGCTTGGCTGCTACGATGTAATCGTCAATCATTTGACGTTGATTTCTAAAAGGGCCAGCCAGAAATTTAAAGGCCAAATCAACTGGACTTCTCAAGACACTGACAACATATATGTCCTACTTACATCATCTACTGGACATACTAGGAACATTGACTATGTTCAGTCTACAGACACAGGCCGAAAATTCCAACATAGGTGAAACCATGCTCTGTCTGCATGAACACAGTGAATCTCAGCAAATATCTTATCGGCTCAGGTCCAAATTTTACGAACTTTTAAGCGAAAATGGGTAGTTCGGGGCAGTTCAAAGGAATCTTACTGGCAGGTGATCAGGTTGTAGTGAGATTGACACGATAAAGAAGCAGATTATTGGTGCTTTGATGACAGCGGTGGAACACAGTTTGGAGAGGGAATATGACGTACTGCTAGCCATCCAACCGTCTAAGTGGACTCAAAGCTACAAAGCAAATGGCAACCCTGACATTTTTGGCGATCAAGAAATTCGGCATCTTTATCAGGCTTTTAGCGGTGTTCTCTCAAACTTCCAATTTGACATGCTGTGTTGCGAGTCAGAGTGGGCACAAATGAAGGAATCTGTAATTGTTTCTCACCTCAGCCGAAAAGAACCCTCGACGACAAGAATGATGAGCTGTCGTGGCAATCAGCTTTACCAATTTTGAGTGATAAACCTAGTCTTCGACTACTCTCTCAGTTAATAATCGCTTTGTGCGAGAGGGGGTTTTCGCGGATGAAACATTTGAAAAATAATCGCAGAACAGTCGTGCTTCAATATGACACACACATCAACTGCACGACATGTTGGACATGCTGTACATGTTGACTAATAAAAACATGCAGTGTATTTCATTTTTATTTCTTACAAAATTGGTATATCAGCCGTCGGACATGGAACATTATTATGGACAGGTAAAAATCATAGACGGACAGGTAGAGAAATATATACTGACAAGTGATAGCTAAATATTGAATATTGATTTTAGGGACTGAAAACGACGCATTGTGCCTAAAAAATGTGTGAGTCTATATTTTAGTTAGAAATATCTCGAAAACTACTTGACCAATTTAGTCATATTCTATGTATAATTCTTCAGAATTCTGATCTGAATTCAAATATGCTACAATAAATTTAATTGAAGTAATAAAAAATATTGAAAAAAAGGATTAAACACTACAAAGTTTGTTTTCAAAAAATTCGTATCAAAATAAAATTAACATGAAAAATACTTAAACCTCAATCTACTGCAAAGATTTTGGCACACACAATAGAAACAGTTCAGACGATAAGTATATGCTTTAATAAATTAAAGGTAAAAACTTCTGTGAAGTATAATTCTTTTGACACACATTTGACAATAATAAATGCTTTACTGATAAAAAGTTTCAATGTCAACAATATCTCCGGATACCTATCAATTACGTTTTGTTCATTTAATATCAACCATTATTTAATAAACATAATTTAAATCCGACGAATATGCATTTTTTGGTGAAAACAGCTAAAATCTAGTGCTTTGGCTGAGGGTGCTATATTTCACTGGAATTTAGGTGACGTGTTCATCCAAATGTCTACTATAAATGGACAATAAAACTCACAGTTCAATAACTAACTAACTAACTAATGGCAGGCTCTTCAAAAAATCTGGCAAAATAAGTCGACATTTTTTATCCACAATTTATGAAGTTATTTGCTGAATTTCAAATCAAAAGAGTTTAGTAGTCCCTGGTTGAATTTTGTGATTGAGCCCAACTTAAAGGTTCATAATTCAAAATATGTAGTTTTTTATATGAGAAACTTCAGAAAATATTGATCAGCACTTTTGGTGTCAAGCTCCTGGGTAAGAAAATAACAAATTTAAAATTTAGTAAATATAGTTTCTATATGGAGCATATTCTTAGTATACTGTAAAATCTGCTTTCATATATAAGAAGTCCCATCTGTAGTTAAGAGATTTGAAGAGCATTAAGTAGATGATACAATTGTTTTAGTTGAAAAGTTTCTAAATCAATTTTTGACACAAAACCAAAATTTCTGCCCAATCGGCTTACTGTTTTTAAGCTAGATTGTAGTAGTCATGTCCTTTATTAGTAAATAGTTAAGAGAAATGATATGATCTACTGCGTTAAAAAGGATTAAAATCGGAACATATCAAACTCCCTTTTGTTTTTCAGTAGTATGGTACTCGATCAAGTATGTAGTTTTGTAAATAAAATTTGATTTGTTATTAGCAATATTCTTAGGTCTTCGACTGAAACTACCGCCGTTCTTGTTCGGTGATTTAAATAATTAAATCAACATAAGTACATAGAAATTAACTAAAAAGCATTTTTTTAAAAATATCTATCAGTCGTCTGGGTTAATAATTACAATTATTTAGCTTAGATGGTTATATTCGGCAGATAAGTTCGATATGTGCGAGATGATACTTATAGAAATTCATATAATTTGGTATATGATATTTATTTATTAGCAAATGCTATTATTCTTTCTGTTTCTATTTTTTTATCTCCGATAAAAAAGAAAAATCGGCTATCTTATTCCAATGTTACGGATTTTATTCAACTACACCTACATACGTACATAGGATATAGGGCGGCGCGCTTTCAAGCCATAAACATTTCCATACATCTACCAGCTACAACTCGGAGAAACTGCAATGAATTACATATTATAGGTACCTAAATAATCCCAATATTGTACCTACAATGCTAAAATGTATATTCCTGTAGTTACGGTATCCTCTCACACGTCAAAAGTTGCATGCTAATCATTCTCTCCCCACTCAAAAGTTTGCTTGCCAGTGAGGTAAATAATTGAATTATGTGTTAGATAGATAAAAAAAGATGACATAGAAAGCCAATATTTTCAATAGCGATAAAATATATTATAACATTATTTTCTCCTGATGTCAGGGTTTCAGTTAAAAATTTATTCGTTCATAATTACAGCTTTTGATTTCAAATTTGAAAATAAAATCAAAACAAAAATGCTTATGCACCTAACTATTATAACACGTTACTAGTGTAATAATAGATCTGAGTTAGATATGTCAATTCGACTAAATAAATGTCTTATGTGTCAAAATGAATTCCAGAAATTGGAATACTTTTATAAATGTTAATTAATTGAACTTTATTTAGAATATTTATTAGCTTATGGTAATTAGTAAGCTGAGTTCACGCATATTTTATTTTTTTATGAAAATAATTTTGTTTGGTAAGAAAGAACTACACAATTTGTGCCATATTGAGGATAGCTCTCCGAACAAAAAACCTGGAACATATTTTACTAATATTGATATCTAATAGAGGTCGTAAAACTATTTAGATTAACCACACATGGAATTTCTATGGGATCTGATCAAACCAAACCTTTCTGTAGAGGTAGGTACCTAATATGTACGTAATTTTCAAACTGTCATACACAAATCAAATCAGGGATTTTCTAGATTTCTTATGCCAGAGAGAGAGAGAATATACTTAATGTTGAAAACTTCGGTTTGTACTAAAATAATTTATACATATTGACAACGCTTCCATACTTAGTCTTTACACGTCAACTTTGATTAATAAAAATACAAAAATTGAGTTTTACATTTCTTTTTTCATTCTATTTTAAAAAGAGAAACTATCATAAATAATATTCAAAAGATTACGTATATGAACAAAACTATGATATTTTTTAATTACTCAATATTCTTAAACCCTTTTAGATGGGTGTTGGAGAGGAGACTCGTAGATCGACTGAGCTGACTTCGAAAAAATTCGTCAACAACAACTTTTAAAAATTATTCACAAGGGGCCGTGTTAGGCGCCAATAACATAAAATTCAAAATTTAAAACTTTATTTGATTGATTTCAGATTAGGTCCATTGTCAACTTTGTTTCTAAAAATTTAGGTTATGGTTTGACCTAAATCTTACATGGTGCATGTGTACCAAATTTTAGCCTAATCTATAGTTGGGAAGTAGTATGATATGGATATCCTTTTTATATCAGAGAAGATTTAGGAGTAAATATTTGGATAATTTATTTCTTAATTTTTAATGAGCAAGAATGATTCTTTGCAGAAAGTTTAAAAATAATACAAAATACCTAATGCTTTTTCCTTTATGAGTGAGGATCTAAAAGTAGGTCAAAATCACTTATAGGGTCAATACAATTTATGAAAAGCATTTTGTAAATGACTGTTTCTAATAAAAGATGACTTTTGTTTGAATTTGAGTCGGTGTGGGATAGACACACTCTCGCAATGATTGATTATTGAGTTGTTTCAAGTATCATGATTAGTTACGAAATTCGCCTATATATTATTTCTTTTTTCTTGGGCGGCCTTCAGTTTTGTATATGGTAACTATAGTCATTTTAATTTAACACAATAATTTTTTAATATGTTATGGGAGAACTAACCATCTTTTGGGCCTTTAGGCCAATCTTATTTTTAATTTAAAAAATCTGTCAAATTTCAGAAAAAGTAATGAAAACTTTCCATTAATAGCGAATTTTCGGCATGCATTTGAATGTGTGTGTGTAAGTATTTCTTTTAACTTTTTGTATAAAATAGTTATAAAATGTTTTCTAAGTTTCATTATTTTTTCATACTGTAATGCTACAAAAGATAATAAATAATCATATTATAAAATATTTAATTGATATGGAATTTTCATGAAAATGTAAATTATTTTTTTGCTCCTAGTAAAGTACCACAAAACACAAATCTATCGTTAAAAATTGAGATTTTGCGGAACTGCTTCCAACCATAATTGCTTTCAGGTATGGCGATATCAAAATAAATTTAAAAGAGAAACAAATTATATACAAATTTTTCATCAGAGCTCGACTATTGTCATAATTTAAAATTTCCTTCTATTCTGTCAATCAAATGTAGCAACACCCTATGTTCTTACAGGTATCAGTACCAAATATAAGATCACTATTTTATCATCATCATCATCAGTGCCGTCTCCTGTAGAGGTTGGCTGCCATGATCCGCCACTTTTCTCTGCTTTGCGCC
>JAUYWI010077519.1:0-13577 GCA_034780595.1 Parotoplana pacifica
ATATCCTGTTCTACTGCCCTACCTATGACAGAGACCGTCTCAACTCTCAACACCCTTGGAAGACAACCCTACAACTACAGCATCAAGGAGAAACCCGAAGCAGTGATCGATTTCCTGGGGCGCATCGGTCGCCTGGCCCGCGACGACTAAGCGCTGGCAAGAGCAAAGAAAATGTGAAAAGGAACGTCAACGGAGGTGGTGTTGTGATTCTCATTCGAAACGACCCATTAGGACTGATTATCTTGACAAAGACGATAAGGCCACTGAATTGCAAGCGGCTCAAATTTTCCTTCAGAACAATCATTACTTGGGCATATTTGTGAAGTCGCAATTTTGAGGTTTTTTGGACATGGTAGGTAACGTCATAGAGATGCCAATTTATGTGGCATTTGGTCAGGTGACAGAGTTGGACTAGGGCAACCTAAGTTTGGCTCGGGCGCGATTTTTAAACATTGCTTGTGAATATTTTGGCTGGGGCACTAAATATACCTTAGCCGTATTTGTGACTGAACTTGCTCTTTAGGCAACAGGAGGGGGCCAAAGTAACCACACCAAGCTACTAGCAGCAAGCATAGAAATCTAGTTGTATTTCTATGGCAGCAAGTACTGTCACTAACCTTGCTAGGTGTTTCTAATTATTTGACAGAAATTCTTGACCATTACTCTATACACTTCGCAACCATTTAAAACAAAATAGTGTTTGGTTTAGACAAATCTAGATAGTTAAAATAACTCATTTTAACAATTATATATCGGAGAGAATTATTAAAATATAGATATGCAATTATGTCTACATGTAACTTTTTATTCTGGCCTACATTTTCTATCTCAGCATACGCTCAAAGTATTGTTGCCATAAACCTTCATTGGTCGTAGAAGGTTTGAGACCAGAAATACCAAGATTTTTTAGTAGAGGTTTTCTGCCTAATGGAAGCTACATTCAATATCTGAACTGATTATTTTGGTTATTTAAATTTTATTCTACTGTAAAATCATTTAAAGAGTGAGATATTGACAATATTAGGATGAGTTATTTCTAAAAATAACAACTGATTTCAAGTTGGTACCTATACCAAATTGTCTAACTATTTTTTATCTGACCTGATTTAATTCTACTACATTACATTATAAATTCATTTCTGAGATTCAATATTTTAAAAAATGAATAAAAACATCTTTTACAAAATTATTCTATTCACATTTTAGAATGTTTTTCTTACTTTTATATCGTACTGCCTTCTATCTTGAAATATGTACGGCTTGGCAATTAAAATTAGCTACAGTACCAATCTCGAGCCTTTTATATTTTTGAGTTCATAATAATTATCTTTTGCGGAAACAACTATTAATTAGATTTCTAAATTCGGGAAATGTTATTAATTATCTTAGGAAACTAATAAAGTCCTTTCTGGACTACAAATCTGCAGTAATTTCCTTTTTGCTCTATACACGGATAATTCTAGATAAAAACAAATTTCATTTTAAGAAGTTGAAATAAAGAAGCTTTAATAATATTTTTCACATTGGTTTTTTAAATTGTTTTTTTGAAATAGCAAATTGGGTACATAATATAAATCTACAGTGAAAAGCATTTTTTATAGGCAACCCTTAGAATCCCTATCAATAAAATTATATTTCTATAAAAAGAATATCTATGACTTAATTGGTAGGCATTTACCTAATAGTACATAGATTGATACCTAGATTGGTACATAGATATATACCAATACGTTTTTTTTTTAAATTTAAATTTAGGTTTCATCATTTTATTGCTTCAATATGTATGATCTTCCATTTTAATTGTATTTTCTTTGCTAGCTAACTTGAGTTTAGATTGTTAATCTTATGATATGAGAGAATACAAACACCTCTACGTGATTTCTGTATCTCTATTTGAAACACAAAAATGGATTAAAAATTAAAACCAACAAAGCTTTAATTATAATTCTAAATTTGGCTTAAACCTTCTTTGTCCATACGGGCCTTCAATTCATGTTTATATTGTAGATGTCAGGGAATATTATCAGTCCCTCAGTCACTCCTAACGGTGCCAATGTAACAACCATTCAGAAAGAGGAACAATATATCTCGACCAATGGCAAAGCGTTTCGCTGTTTGGATATTAATCAATATGTCGTTTTAGCCTGCCCTCCGGCCAAGTAAGCGTTTTCCGATTTGAAAGAAACCGTTTCGACTTTATAAGATATTTATTACTTTAGATACCAAAGGTTGGACTCTAGACTGGTAATCTCTAATACGAAATCAAAGCTTTAAGGAGCTTCTACCAATTTATAAAATGACGACATAACGAGTGCCTTTAGCTCTTCGAAATTACAAGCCCTTCGCAATGTGATTCGACTTAACAGTACCTACATAATTCAAATTCTGTCAATTACCTAATAGAATTCTTTGTTATGAAGAATGTGTGAAAATCTTATAGAAATTGCTTTAACGGATTTTGAGCTATTATTGCTTTATTTTTACTTCATTATTGCAAGTTAAAATTGTTGAATATCCTTGTAACCGTCTAACAATGAGCAGTCCGAATGTGAAAAGCCGATTTTTTAGCCGAAAAACATATTTTAAAGGTGACACAAAGCCACCTTATGACGTCATAGACAAGTTTCAGATAGTTGCTTGGGAAAAACATATTTTAAAACGTACATTTTAAAATGAATTTAGACATAAATGGAAAACTTTTGTTCCATATAAATATAATTTAAAAGTTGTAGATAAATATATTGTTAATACATCTTTTGACACCAATATATAAACGATGGAATGTATTCTGATGACGTCATAGACTATTTTTAGTCAGAAGCGTGGGAAGGTAGTATAAAAGATGAATTTAGGCAAACATGGAAACATTTTGTTCTATATAAATGTATTTTGAAAGTTTTAAATATGTAGCTAATACATATTTTGTCACCAATATTCAATTGATAAAATGTTTACTTGTGGTACTAGATCAGAGCCTAAGTGATCCAGAAGATTTACTGGAAGTTATTTCAGCAGGTCTAAACATTAGCCGATTTAATTAAACTTGGGACGAGAAGTAAAAAACGTTCTCAGATTTTGCGCGGTTTCTAGGGGAGCCAATATCCCATGTAACAAAGGTTTATGGATATTTGACTACATAAAACCTTATTCACAATATATTAACTTTCTTTTGTAATCAACTTTCCACTTAGCAACAAGCTATTTTATTAATATTTTGGTATTTTACCATGTAAACCCTTAGTTGCCATATATGTATAAACAATGATTTTTATGGGTATTAGACAACATGAAAACTAATTTACCATATATGAACTTTCTCCTAACCATCTTTTCCAACTGTTGCTAAGGACAACAATATGACATAGTGACAAACTATTTTAACAATGTTTTAATGGCTATTAGATAAGCTGAAACCTTAGTTACCTTATCTAAACTTTCTAATTAGCAACTGTTACTAGGCACACCAATATGGTATAGCAATCACCAATGCTTTATTTAACTTTTATTTTTAAAGATATTTGATTTCATGTCAACCTTAGCTAGTATCATCACTTTTGCAAAATAACAAAAAATAAATGAATTCATTACAAAAGGAATGGAAATTAAAGACTAAAAAGTGTTAGTAGACAGTACCAACTGTATTTAGCAACCTATTTTTTAGGTCAACTACTAACAGTAGTAGAAGAAACTAAATCAAAGAGGAGCAGAAGCCTGGCTTAGGCTATTTATTTATCAAGTAGAAGGTGTTCCTACAACTGTAAATTACATAATTAATATTTCTCCTTACCAAACTGATAATATTTACCTAGCATTTATGATAATTTTTGTTTTATATAATTTGTTTTGTCCTTTAGTTCAATATTATAGAAATAAGAAAAGTCATACTTTGTTCAAAGGCAACTGATAATATTTATCTTTAAAATGTTCAACATCACGCGATTACTTGAAGAGACTTCTAACCATCATATAGATTTGTTCAAATAACTGCTGCTGATGACAAGATTAGAAAGCATAGAATAAATAATAGGTAACTAATCAATGCTTTCTAATTATCAGTAAATTATTTTCCAGGGGCCCTGCATCTGGCACAAGACTTGGCGGTAAATTAA
This sequence comes from Parotoplana pacifica, assembly GCA_034780595.1. Lineage (NCBI taxonomy): Eukaryota > Metazoa > Platyhelminthes > Proseriata > Otoplanidae > Parotoplana > Parotoplana pacifica. Next base: position 4,110 of record JAUYWI010077519.1, read on the forward strand.
ATGTCGTTGGTCTGCAACGTCGTGTCCTCATCCCTGCTGAAGTTGACCTGCTGAAGGTGGCCGTTCTCTCTGTAGCTTTGGGCAAGGAACACGCTCTTATACTGACCTCGTTTGGAGAGGTAAACTGTTATACTTTCCTCATTTAGAGAGGTAAACTGTTATACTTTCCTCAATTAGAGAGGTAAACTGTTATACTTTCCTCATTTGGAGAGGTAAACTGTTATACTTTCCTCATTTGGAGAGGTAAACTGTTATACTTTCCTCATTTAGAGAGGTAAACTGTTATACTTTCCTCATTTGGAGAGGTAAACTGTTATACTGACCTCGTTTGGAGAGGTAAACTGTTATACTGACCTCTTTTGGAGAGGTAAACTATTATACTTTCCTCATTTAGAGAGGTAAACTGTTATACTTTCCTCATTTGGAGAGGTAAACTGTTATACTTTCCTCGTTTAGAGAGGTAAACTGTTATACTTTCCTTGTTTAGAGAGGTAAACTGTTATACTTTCCTTGTTTAGAGAGGTAAACTGTTATATTTTCCTCATTTAGAGAGGTAAACTGTTATACTTTCCTCATTTGGAGAGGTAAACTGTTATACTTTCCTCATTTGGACAATGCGATTGGATTGTAATGTCTGATAAACAAATAATGTTCTTATTCTCTCTGTTTCAGTTACTGGCGTGTGGTAACAATGAATACGGTCAACTGGGGATAGACAGAGGTCAGGGTTCAGCATCGGGTGACCACTCTAGATCTCGGTTAAACAATTGTGTACTGGAGCCTCTTAGGGTCACCCTGCAAGGTAGGGCCAACGAAGAGGGAGAGACTTTCCACTAGGAGACTTCTGAACATGAAGTCTTTCAATATCAGATTCAAATGTCTCCAACAATTTTATGTCTTTCAACTAAAGTTTGATTGAACAATTGGTCTAATATCCACACAATCATTAGAGTTTTAGTTTAGGATACGAATTTCAACTATTCCTACAGCTGATGAAATATTAATAGTGTTATTAGCAGGCAAGAAAATCATCATTAGAGTGATTGTTCAAAGAGCTAGGTCTATATCCAAGAAGTGTTGTAACTACATTTCTGACAAAAATGAATTCGAACCAGATTCTGATTGCTTTGGATGTCAGTATTTTTCTTTTTGAGAATTACGCTTATTTAAAGCATAATATTAGATAAACCTTTTTTTACATAAAAGTGTAACTGCCCTGACAGACAGGTTAAAATGTTATTGATAGAAGCTATCTAAGAGATTATGATATCCAAAAATGTGATTGGATACTTTAGTTAATCAACAATTACGAAAAAAACGTTTATCTATAAAATTAGTAAAACTTTAAATGCTTCTACTGAAAAGTGTAGGTACGTCTTTAGAGCGACGATTTCTGACTTTGTTCTCTATGCTCTTCTTTAGGCCATGTTGTTTGTATTGCTGCGGGAGATTTTCACAGCGGTGCCATTATTATGCCGTCCCAATCATGTGAGTCTGTAAGAATTTTATATAGTGTTTTGTGATTGGTTTGTTGTGATTGGTTAGTATGCTGTGATTGGTTTGTTGTAATTGGTTAGTATGCTGTGATTGGTGTTTTGTGATTGGTTAGTATGCTGTGATTGGTGTTTTGTGATTGGTTAGTATGCTGTGATTGGTTTGTTGTGATTGGTTAGTGTGTTGTAATTGGCTAGTATGCTGTGATTGGTTTGTTGTGATTGGCTAGTATGCTGTGATTGGTTTGTTGTGATTGGCTAGTGTATTCTAACCTTTTTTTCGTGTCAGCCAGTCCGCTGCGTCCAATTGTGTGCACCTGGGGCTGGGGCGTGCACGGTCAGCTGGGGCATGGGGGAACGGACAACTGCTTGACCCCACGCCCAATTCTCAGTGACAAATTAGGCACCGATGAGGGCTTAATGCTTGAAATGGGCTGCTTCCATACATTGCTGCTTTCAAAAAAGGTACATACATTGTTAGGTATTTTCTAGCTTACTTTGTTGGAAAAAATTCTGGAAATTTTGTATTTTACCTGATAGAATTAAAAGATAAATTCGGTCTTCCTAAGAAATAAACTTATTGTAAAAAGTTAGAAAGTATCCCAGATGTAAAAATGAAACAATAATCAATTGCATGTCAAATTCATTAGTTGGCGTTTAATGAGAAATGTTTTAGTAAGAATGCGATCTATTTCAACATTATATAAAAGAAGGAGTAGAGGGGTAAAATCATTTTAACCCTTTCTAGGCCACAACTATTTTCAAGCGTTCTTTTAATAAAGCAATCATTTAAATAACGCTTTCCTACAGAGAAGGAATTTTTGAATGAATTATTTACAGAAGCAGGCGCTATTCCATATTTTGGATTTCTTACATACATCGCTTAATTAATTTACTTGTCATTTTATTAATTTGTATCCATTGTTAGACGAGAAATTTTACTATAAATCACGTTTCATTCACGCATGATTCGAGCGTGTGCATATCGCATTATATTCAAGTAAACCTTACTACTTCCACGCGTGAAGTCAACGTGGGAAAACCGTGCTACATTCACGCGTGTTAAACATTCAAACCACGCGTGAAGTCAACGTGATTTCCTACGCGTGACTTGGCCATGATATTCCAAATTGTATGTGATTGGCACGATTTTCTTGAGTAAGGTATCTCCAAAAAGCTTGAGGGAGGATTGTGGATTCGGGCCTAAATTCGCAACAAAATTTTATAAATTGTCCTTTTAAAAAATCAGCATACCTAATATTTAGATATCTTTGGCCATTAGATTAATATATCTTTTAAATTTTATATACATACAGAATATTTGCCCTAATAGTTGTGACGTCATAAACCCTAGGATAACTCACCACCTTATAGATCTTTGTTTATTTTTAGGTGCCTACATAGAAATTAAGTAATACTATCATATACATTGCTATCGAACTTTGTAATATTACAAATTGTTTTAAAACTGCGTACTGGAATGGAGATTTCATACTTCGATTAATGTATGACATTTTACTAAGTTATTTTTGGATTTACAAAGTTGCCTTGTAAATTTCAACGTTGAAAGTTTGTAATTATATATATTTTTATTTTACACAAATAGTTTGTAAAAAACAGTACTTTGTAGATTTACTAATAATGTTTAACAGTGAAAAATCACAGTTTAGAAAATATAAGATGAAACTGTCTTTTGTCGGTATGTCCATTTCAGGGTCGGATATTCTCTTTTGGAAGTAACCAATACGGCCAGCTGGGAGTGGCATCGTTGATGAAATCCAGTGTTGCCCTGCAGATGGACACATTTGACGCTCCAGTTCGACTCATCTCCACAAATTTCTACCAAGGAGTAAGCTTTTGCAATTGTACCTAGTTAAAGGAAGAGGAATTGTAATCACAGAAGTAAATTCAGCGGTGGAATTAGTATAGTTACTACGTATTCTCTATTTACAACTGCTATCAGGGTGTCTTAACGAATTCTCTATGAAAATCGATTTTTTTAAATATTTATGACTGAATATTTATAGATTTATAACGACAGAAATTTTAACAATTTTTTTAAATTAATTTTTTTAATGTCCTTCATTTTTTCCATCACTAGCTAACACTTTTTCTCCATGAACTTTATAAAGTTTCTGAGGGGTCTCCCAAGAAACTGATTCCATGTATTTGTGAGATTATGAATTGAATTTTGTAAATTATTAGAATTGTCACGTCAGCAATTTGTTCCCAAATGATGGGTGGGCTGTAGTCGGATTTGGATGAGTCGCACTCAATAGGAATTCTTTTATTGCAAAACGTTGCTGAATGGTGTTCTTCGAAAGCCTTTTTGATGGAAGAAGCAAAGAGTGGGGCAGCTGCCTATAACCACCAATTAGATCCAATGGTTATGGCTGTACTTATGCACATGCTAGTGTTAATGTTTTCTGACCCACAGTAAATTTTTAATGTTTTATCGGATTTGTTGGTTTCGGTCGCGACAGCCTATATTTGGGGTGATATTTACACCTTTATTTGGGGTGATATTTACACCTTTATTTTGGGGGGTATGATTATTTTTACCGATTAGGGGTGGCAGCCCAAAATCTAAGAAGTTTCACCCGATTTTTAATGTAATTTATATTATTATATGTTAAATTTCAGTTTTTCTAATAGTTTGTGGAGATTATACATCAAAGCAACATAAAAACACAAAGTACTGTAATTATTGCAAACTTAACTATTTTACTATTACATTGTACATACTACTCATTATACTACTAATACAAATTACTGTTATTTGTATATTATATGTTCACTGTTAATTTGTCCAATCATTATAGTTTAGTATTTTTTAAATTAGGATGTTCTTTTTTCAGTCTTTCTAGTGTTAACAGAGGAAAATGTACGGATGGATATCTTATTGAGCAACTTCTTCTTCTGGCTTTTTCTACATTTAAGTTGGGTTGCCGGTGCGGATTGTTTTCCTCCACTTCTTACGATCCATTGCATCCTCCTCTTGGACTCCCACCTGCTCCATATCTTCACGAATGCAGTCTTCCTATTTATTTTTGGGTCTTCCACACCTTCTCTTCTCCACCTCCATCTTTCTGAATCTTCTACCCACATAGTCTACCTCGTTCCTCACCCCATTTATTTTATTAAGCAATTAATTTTACAAATTCAGTAACCTAAAAATGATTTTTTAAACCAAGCACTGTCAGAAGAAAGGAAGGTTATCGACTGTTTCTTTGCTGGCCATCTCTCTTCCCCTCTTATTTTCTCTGTGCTCCCTCCTAGAGCTGCGTGTGCGAAGATGAAGCCATCTACACTTGGGGCATCCACCCGCTACGATTATCCTCTAAACCATTGATCGACGCCTCCAGTCCGCTCTCCAAGCCACTGAGAATTGATTTCTCTGATGAGACCATACAACAACTCGCTTCAGGGGACACTTTTAAAAAGGTAGAAATCGATATGTAGTAACATAAATTTCTATGATTATAGCTTACTGCGTTTTAGTTTTTTGAAATTGAAATTAGAATTAATGGTCAAAAATTGGTTTGTGTACCTACATATTTTATTTGTTTTAGATTTCGTGCGGTACCAATCACACTTTGGTGCTTTCTGAGAGAGGAAGTATGTTCGCCTTTGGTCAGAATAATTATGGCCAGCTGGGACAAGGTGATTACGATCGAATAGTAAGTGCTAGGTCACATTTCACCGACGCTTCAATTTTTGAGAACCTCTTTAACCCCACGTTACGAAGGGGAGCTCTATTATCCAATCGTTTTCGAAAATTGCCCACATTGTATGATTCAGTACAGTTTAATATCTTGTCCACGTGACAGCTAGCAAGGCAGGATTTTAAAACAGACCCAAAACAATTGTGGGACTCTGTCCGTGAAATCACCGGCAAGAACTCGACGCCCACCCCACTTGTTTCTATAATCACTGCTAACGAACTGAACGCCCACTACACAAAAATATCAACCGACAAGTTTTATGAACCGCCCAGCCAAAAAGAGGGACCTTCAACGGTTCACAAAAAACACTTTGATGAATCCACTATCTACAACGCCATCAAGAATCTGAAGAAAACAGCTACGGGCCCTGACAATATACCTTATTGGTTTCTCAGAGCTGGGGCTGAATCCCTGCACAAGGCTATCTCGACCATGATAAACACATCCCTGTCTCTTTCGTTAGTCCCGCTCCAGTGGAAAAAAACAGTCATCATACCAATCCCCAAAACCAGCAACCCGAATACCGCCGCAGACTATCGGCCAATCTCTCTTACACCAGTCCTTGCACGAACTACGGCAAAACTTGTAATCAAACACTTCCTGAACCAATCGATTGAATGCAAGGACGATTTCAACCCCACTGGTAGCACGATGGCGGCAACCATTGCAATTCTCGCAGCGATCTCAGCTATCCTAGAAAAACAACCATTTGTCCGTATCCTAACTCTTGACTTCTCAAAATCCTTCGATACGGTGAAACATATGCCCCTTTTTTAAAAACTTGGCAACCTTAACATCCGTAACAACATTTATAACTGGCTGTTAAACTTTTTTAGACAGCACAGCCAGTCCTCAGCCTTTATTATTATTATTATTATTTGCAGTGAGGCAAAATAATATACATTTCAACATTTGTGCCTCAACATGTACCTTTGTGTTAAATAAGTTTCAAAATGATTTGGCTAATTGATTAGTCCAGAAAATAGCTATTTCAACTTTGTGATCGCGTGCATAAATGGAGAGCCGGGATTAGTAAAACAATTTTTAAAATATTTAATGTTTCTGGCCAAATTCCATATTTCTTTGTAAAAATAAATATCTTAAAAAATAGTAGTTATGATTGGGTAAGTACCGATTTCCGGTTTTAGTGATATAGGCGAAATTATGGATTTGTATCCAACAACACAAATATGATTAGTATATTTTTTAAAATATACATGAGAACGACGACTACAGATTAATGGTAAACAACTGGTTAGTTATAGCAACAAATATTAACAGTTGAAGAGATACACAGTTTGAAAAAGGATGACGAAACTTACTTTTAATTATGCGTCTAGCTAAAATAATGGACCAAAATTAGTATTTAGTTCCGGAGTCAGGTAGGGTCTGTTGACAGGAACAAAGACTCAATTTTTATTAATCTGATAGAACGAAATGTACATCTTTAAATTCCGAACTTGTATGGAAATTCATTGTTTGGCGGGCTTCGGATCAGCTGTGATCCATGTTGCAACATTCACTGAATCTAGGGGCCTTTAAATTGTCACCCAATAATTTTATGCTATTTCACAAATACAACTTTTTGTGGTGTTCGAACCGCCATTACTATGACTGGTGACAACATATTTGCCGTCCTTGGGACACCTTGACCAGTTATCAGGCGAGCCGGAGGTGGGTTGTCTAGTCCCGGGGCACTTTGGGGATCCTGGCCTGGGATCCATACCTCCCGATTCGTAGTGGAGGGACTACCTACTCGGGTACCGGCTGCTCGCCTTTAATACGTAACATCAACTAGGAGCTATAACTTTAACTATTTAAATAATTTGACTAAAGTACTAAACTAGAAAACCACTATTCGAAAAGATAGATGAGACAAATTGTTAAAAAAATTTAAATTAAAAATGAATAACATATTTTATATCATGTATTTCCCCTAAAAGCAGAGCATTCAGTAGATATCATCTATATAATTTGGAATTACCGTTTCCTGATCGGAATTTAGATTGTGATGACTATAAAAGGATTAAATGATCATGAATTTAATTTTTAGTGTTAACAGTTAACTAGCAAAAATACGTATATCGTTACGCAACTATTTTGAAACTTCTATTTGCATGAATGCACCTTTAAATCTTTGAATATCCTGAAAGGGTCATCCAGGTACTTGATGTGAAGAAATAAATAAGGGAATCAGGGTACCTTGCAGGAGTAGTTTTACTGAAATTGTGCTTTGATTTCCTTCCAAGGTCTTGGAATGAAGCTTTCAGGAAATCAAAGATTTGAAGGAGATGGAAATATAGGGAATTAATGTGCTTTCTCAAAAATGAAAATTTTGAAACAATGGGTAGAATAGATATGTTGACATATTTTTATGAACTTACTACTGCCCCATGGTTTATCTAAAATGTAATAAACAGAGTGCTAGAAAATGTGCAGATCTACAAAGGAGGATCCAGCAATGAATTTTTAATAATAAACATGCATTGAAATTAAACATTGAAATTAAAAGCATTTACACATTCATATTATATTGCCAAATATCCAAATTCTAATTAAAGTACAAAACATATATTTTTCTTTTCCTTAGGATTAAAATAAACTTAAATAAAAGGAAATAAACCACTCAAAAAATTCAGATAGTTTTTTTGGTAATCAACTTTCTAAATAAAGAGGAATCTATGTCTATCAAATGCTTATATGAAAGTATTTTTTTATTGTTTAATTTTGTATTTGCTTCATGAAGAGATATCCTATAAATTCTCATCAAAGGTGACTTACAAGTTAAAGTTTTCGATTTTGTGTTAACAAGTACAATTAAAACAGATGATTGCTTGAAAGTTGTCCATGTGAATAAGATTCTAAGGATATTCTGTTTCTCAATTTTAATCTTCGGCATTGACTTCTCAGGAGTGACTTCCTTGATCTCTGCTTCCTGGCCATCATCAAGAACACTAATTATATCACCAACGGTGTATACATCTTTTGCAGGTTTAAATGTTATTTGACACTTCTAAAACGTAAAATGGATGGAAAATAATTTTGTTGTTGATATTAAACGTAGATTGAGTAGAGAAAGTTCAACAATTAAAACTAACAACTCCAGAGGAAAAGAGAATGTTAATATCCTTATGATCAAACTACGGAACCACTCTCTACCAAAGTTCTATCAAAACGTCTTATTTTGAATTGTTTATTACCTATATTTGCATTTTATACAAATGTTTTCACTTGTACACAACTTTATTTAAATAAATACATCTTAAACTACAGTACTATTTAAAATGTATATAAATATATTGGTTACCTAGTTTTTAATTACATAAAGCAGCAACTGTAAAACCTTTATTTTTGGAGGAATGGCCCCTGCTATATAACAGCTAAATAAATATGTGCAGCTTACCGAAACCACAACTAAAAACAGCATCATTATAGCAATATTCATTTCTACAAATAAAGTTCTAAGAGTGAAATTTAACTGTGTTTGTAAAATTAAACAAATTGGATAAATAAGTAAGTATCTATGATTTTTTTGGCAAATTCTGATCAATACAGTAAGTAAACCACAGACTAATTGGTCTAAGAACTAACTTTAAAGAACAAACTTAAATCCGGCATGGAGCATTATATATGATAATATACCGCAGTGTTTACTACAGGGCAATGTATGTATTAAACCCAGAGATTTGCATAATTCTATATCTCTGATTAAATCATAAAATTTATTAATACATGTAGTTAAATCTCCCAAATAGAATTCTCTTTCAATTGGCGACATTATACGTGTGACTCATTTGACAAATCTTATTATGTATCACAGCGTTGCGTATGAATCTAACCTTAATACGACGCTCTCTCCTCCGTCCCATACGATCACTTGACACTAATTTGTATATCTATAACTCAGGTTTTCTGTGTTTATCTTTAAAATTACGCCACCTTTTAACTTTGTATATCAGAATTTATATTTACTAATAACCATAGTCTTAATTAATCTTCAAAACAATATTCCAAATTTGTCAAATAGAAAGTGTTCCCAAAACTGTAAAGAATTTAATAATTTAATTTTTATTCACCAGCAAAGCCACTACGAGACCGGTTTCGACCTTTTGGGTCTCATCAGTTGTAGGTAGGCTCAAACCTGGACTGTCAGCATGTTAGGCGAGTGCCTAATGTTAGTAGTTGACCTAAAAAATAGGTTGCTAAATACAGTTGTTACTGTCTACTAACAATGGGTATAAATCACAACT
>JAUYWI010077530.1:0-24835 GCA_034780595.1 Parotoplana pacifica
CATAGACATGGACCTGCCACAAGGCAGAGAACAAGATAGATAGATAGAAAGTGGAATCCATAGACATGGACCTGCCATAAGGCAGAGAACAAGATAGATAGAAATGGAATCCATAGACATGAGCCTGCCACAAGGCAGAGAACAAGATAGATAGATAGAAAGTGGAATCCATAGACATGGACCTGTCACAGGGCAGAGAACAAGATAGATAGTAAGTGGAATCCATAGACATGGACCTGTCACAGGGCAGAGAACAAGATAGATAGATAGTAAGTGGAATCCATAGACATGGAACTAACACTAAGCAGAGAACAAGATAGATAGATAGAAAGTGGAATTCATAGACATGGAACTGCCACAAAGCAGAGAACAAGATAGATAGATATTATGCCTACATAGAAATCTACGAAATCATATGAACAACATGAGATACATTTAGTAGCACTTACACTAATTGTAAACTTGGTAGGAGCATGATCGCCGCCCGGTTCTGATTTGAATAACTGCACCTTTAAATACGGTTTCCATTTCAGGTCCAAGTGTTTGAATGTCTCTGGCACACCCATCGGAACATTAAAATTGTCTTTTTTGTCGTGTGCGGCACCGCCGGCTGTCTTGTTGGTTCTGATGTCCCAAAAGTTAATAACGTTGTCAACGGCGGCCGTCATTAGTTGGACATTTTTCATATTCTTAGACTCCAACGAATATCCCATTGGATTGACCTCGAAATGGTCCGGGACCCACTGGATGTCAGTAATTGGAGCGATATGAGAATTTTCAATACTACTAACAGCACAAAATCTCATAATTGGAACCTAAAATAGATAAAATAATAAACACTATTATGTAGGTATCTTACATACAATTCAAAAACTGTCAAATCTAAAAACCTTCAGGGTGATTTCAAAAAACGTTTAATTTTGCCAAAAAATACATAAAATAAACCGTCTGTATGAAAAACTCTTTTATTACATTAGAGAAAAGCTTAGGTGAATATTTTAACAAGAACAGCCATGAACATTTCTCCTGTCAGTAAATCAGCTTGAAATTCAGTAAAATAAAAAGAACATGAGATCGCTAAAATTAGTCAGTGTATTGTATAAAATAATAATAATAATAATAATAAAATACGAACTGCAACTATGAAATCATAGCTATAGTTCGAGTACAATTCTTTTAAAGACCGATTTTGAAAAGTGAGCTATTTCTCTAAAATTGTTCAAGTTAACAAATGAGATGTCACTAATCAGTGTGTTGTTGATGGAGCAATAGCGAGCCATACCCCTACGCAGATGGTTTGTAGGTGGGTAGGCCAGAACCAAAGCCAGAGGAGATCGCGATGTGTTTGAGGATATATTACGCTCGTCCTATCTCATAATGTGCCCGAGTAACTTGAGGCGACGCTGACGAAGGGTGACACACCATAATATTCTTTTGTTCGTATATAATGTAATAAATATGAGCCCTAAATTTGGAGCTCCCGTAATTTTTTTAAAAGTTTTATTATAAGCAACCCACAATTTAATAGGTACACGCCCACGTCATCAACACCGATGTCCTGAATCTAGAACCCGAACCGCTGCCACCACCTTCCCTTCAAAACGTCCGACTCTTTCCGGCTACTTCGCCAGAATTGAAGCACTCACTTTTAATTCCAAAGTTAGAAAAGAAATTCATCACGTGGCCTGGTTGTTTCTATTTCTTTCTGCTAGTCAGTTCTATTACATGCATGCTTACCATAAGCTAACATGACATGTTTCTTTAAAGTACGCAACAGACACACACACACATAACAGTCAAACTATTAATTAACCTCCAAGACTCATAGTCTCATAACAGAAAGGGTGGGGGGTTAACTCAGCAGTACTCATTCACAAATATTTCGTCAGTCAATGGCTACACAAGAAGCAGACGTTGTCTATTTCATTTTACAACAAGGCAGCACATGATCTAAACTCACATGTACTGACAATGTGACTTGTCAAAATTAATGCGCCGTGACTACAGACCTGGTTGATAAATGAATGACTTTATTCTGACAGACAATATTGCTTTCATTAATTTGAGCAGCGGCAGCTCATATTCTAACATGCCCCATGACCACAAGGCTCTTATTAGTTACCAGCACCAATTTTATGCTGCTGTTTTATCAACAGAAACATTTAATATTTCCTCAAACAAAACAACAAACACTTACAGCTGTCCATCCAATATAGGTGGTTAACTCTCTAAATGCACAAACAAATAACACAACACCTCACGCAACAGAAACACAATAAAAGACCCAAACAGAACAATACAATACATACTAATGTGCTCCTCTTGTCAGTTTTAATTGAACAATAAATCTATTTATAGCTGGTTTATTACACTATTCCTGCTAATAGTACTTATTCCCTTTTCCGACATAAAAGTGTCAGACAGAAATAAAAAATGCCAATAAAAGAAAACAGACATCGTAAAAACCTTTAGCTGTCAATTATTAGGAGGCACCAATTTGTTAATATCGGCAGCTTTTTTGGTTTAATCGCCAAAGTAGAACTTTTTCCTAAAATAAAATCTTTATCAGTATTTGGTTACCTTCTAATTTTACAAAAAATGGCAATAATAAATAAATAAAGTACATTCATCGACCAGAAAGTGAGAACACAATGGATAAATAAATTTATTATATTTTTAGGTACACAGATAGAAAATAGACGTTGAGTACACTGAATAAATGATCTGAATCTTAAGAATTCTATCCGACAAAACATATTGAAATATGTAGGTATTACCAAAATATCAAAATGTTGAAAAATTAGCTCTAGGTTCGTAGTGAGTTATTTTGACAGTAAATCAAATGTTATATAAAAAAATGTACTACAGAAATCACTTCAAGAATATGATGAGTAGAATAAATTAGAAGAGGCTCATCACTCTGTATCAGACAGGATATTTACAATTATGTCGTGAAACATACACAACAAAATATTCTATTATGCGAAGCTTCAAAATTTATAAACGTATTGAAATTCAATTAACCATCAGAAATTAAAAATTTTCACACAATTAATTATTTAAACATCATCAGATGTTAGTCAAACACACATGACTGGTAGGCTGAACTCTATAAACTTGTTAGATATCATAAATATTAAAACTAATAATCAAACCGGCATAAAGTGTTAGAATAATGGAGAACAGTCAGTAATTAATTTTAACGGTAGGTAGGTTGGTACCAGTCTAAAATGACAATATAACAGCCATAAATGTGATTTGATGTTTTAACATACTACTTACGAGTTAAATGAGTAGTACAATATATTGTATCATCGCTGTTTTTTTAAGCAACAAATATTACAACGTACTTAACCTAAATAAAGTTTTAATTAACTACTCTACTATGTAGGCTTCTTCAATCAGCAACAAAATGAACGTTAACGACTGCTAATTACTTATTCAATAGAATAAGAAAAACAATTGAATTTACGGGTGGTCTGTTAGTTTAGTGTACAGTTTGCAGTAATCCATTTCCGATGAACTTCTGTATTGCTACCTATGTATGTAAGTCAAAAAACATGTTTCCAAAAGGCGGAAAACAGACACATTACTATAAAACGGATCACTGAACATAATGATCAATCAACCATGTCTCAATCACTCTATTATAGGCATAATCGGCTTGTCTTTTAGTTTGATAATAAATAAAACGACAATGATTTTATGGACAATACCGAATTGACCCTTGGTAGATGCTATTTTTACATACGTGGTAGATAAGGCGGGGGTTGGTCATACTCCTCATAGGATTTCAAGACGGATAAGTCTGATATTTGGTACACAGGTGCCCTAGAAAGATTCATCGTCAGAAATCACTCAAATCGCCCTGAAATCTAAAGGAAACATCTCATCTTGCTAAAAAAAAAATTAGAATTTAGAAAGGCACTACTTTTATCGTTGTTGGTCTATGAGGCTCACCATACTGGGGTAGGCCCATAATAATTGATTTTTGGCCCAACCTCGTTTTTTCAAAGGGCCGTCACGTGATCTTAGGGGGTCGGGCCCTAAAAATGTTTACATCAGAAACTTCGCAATAGAATTTGGTGATCAGGTTCCAAATTTCATTCAAATCAAAGCAGTTTTGAAAAATTATTATACTATCTACGAAGGGTTACGTCGTTAGTATTAATAATGAGATAGTGTTTAATCATAATACATATATAAATCAAAATTCGTTGATCTTCACTAAACTCACAAGTAGCCAGAGCTGTAGCATTATATATATGCACTGATTCAACTTTGACCCCATATCCTGGGTGCTGGGTGTCTATCTCCCCCCATCAGTTAGGTAACTAATATGTACTGTCATTATCATCATTTATTTTTAAGAGGTCAGTTTATTTCCCTCTGACAGGGAGTTGCCGATCCTCATTCTTTCCAACTGGTCACACCAATTTCCAGCGCTTTCTATCTTCATGATCTCCAACCCTTTGACATTCTCTCTCTCTCTCTCTCTCTCTGTTACTTTTCCAGGTTAACTTTGGGCGCTCTCTTTCCCTCATCCCTTCCACTTCGAGATTCTTTCTCTGGACGTGACCACACCATCTTAGACAGCTCCGTCTCACAATGGACTCTCACAGACCAAGTTTTTCCATCAACACTTCTGAATTCATCTTATCCTGCGGCTTAACTCAACATATCTTTCTAACCATTGCCTTTACTGCTCTTCTTAGGATTTTTTCTTTTATTGCTCTTACTACACATGTCTCTGCCGCGTAAACAATTACTGGTCTAACGCACGTGCTATAATTTGCCCCTTCATTGCTAGTGTCAGTCTAAAGCAACACAACACTGATTCCAGATCTCTATACCTTTGCCAGCCAAATCCCACTCTCTTTGTTACTGTCAATTTGCTGCCTCCTCCTGCACTTAGTGTATCTCCAAGTAACAAAATTCATTCACTCTATCAAGATCTTTAAACACCTTATCTTCATCTTCCCATGTTCGAACATTTCTATGACTTATATCCTTGCATACATTTCTTGCACTTGAGATAAGTAGTCATTGAAAATTTTGAATTGTATACAGGGGTGCGTATAAGTCTCTTTACCCAAATATATGGAAAAGTTCATATTTGGATAAAAGAGACTTATGCGCACTCCTGTATATTATAAAAAATATATTCTATGTAGAGTTAAAAATAGAATATTTGGCTAAAAATACTTAAAAGTGAATACTCATGTTGACTACTATGTAACTGTTATAAAATAATATTGGAAGTTGATTTTATTTGATATTTTGAATTCAATTTAACATCTTTGTTGTAAAAAGAAGTAAAATACACTTTTAAATATTTTAACTCTACACAAACGAAATTATGCATCTTTATTATAATTTGAATATAACGCAACGATTTCGAATTAATTTTTTTGAATTTGTGGAGAATGAAAGAATTACCATCATTCCTCTAGGAGCTAAACGGATTCAGTAAGTAGACATTGTCTCTCATATCTATTCTATTAAATTATTGTTATCCGTATTTAAAACGTAATACACAATATTCTACAACAAATATAATATTAAAGCGGTGCCGTAATGAATAGTTTTTGTTACTTTCACTACAAATGGCATAACACTTTGATCCATTGTTCAAATATTTAGTTACCAAAACTGGAAATGTCATCAGCAAACAAACAAATAAACAAACCATGTCACTGGACCAGATTTTTATGATCTTCAAACATCACCACGCCATTGTCTTGAATTTGCAAAATAAATACAAATCAAATAAATAAAGGCCACCATAGACTAGCAGACTTATTAGGTGGCATTCTCTAGATGGTGGAATGCATGTCAAACATGGAGTAGATAAGCCAAATTAATAATTATTAATTAGTCTTGTCTTCACAATGTAATAGGTTGCACCATAGATTATTTATTTTTAATCTATGGTGCAACCTATTACAAAAAGAAATTAGCACCTTTCTTTCCGCCAATATAATTTATTAAAGACCTAAATTCTGGTATTAAGACAGCTAACTACTTAATTAAATTACATTACTCTGTGTATTGTTGATTTGTGCTCGTACAAAACATGTCATAACACCGTGCCGCCAGCCGGCAGCGCCTACCCAGCTAACTGTAAAATGTACCAAGACACAACACAGCTAACACCGCCGTCATGTTGTCCGGGTGGTCAAATTGCCGATTAAAATGATCATTTTTACCGGAGCTTTTATGGCAACTCAAAGAATCACCAGACAATCTGTCACATTAGCAAGCAAATGATATAATAATATATGTATTTAGAACTAATCATCAAAAATTAACTTAGTCACGTAATAGTTAAGAGGCTAGTAGTTGAATTCATGAAACCAGAGAAACGGCATTTGAAAACTCTTATACAGTATAATAATAATCATAAACCACTTTCTAAACATACATAGTATTAGTCATCGAAGCTGATCATAACTGGGGTTTTTATAGAGTTTAGTTAACAAATACAAACGGTCATTATTTAATACACATTTTGGGTAGAACGATATAGTATTCCATACCCATACCCTTAATACAATTGTTATTGTGGTGTGTAATATTTTCAGTAATTATCGGAGAAAGTTTATAAAGGTCATAAATTATAACAATGGTGTGTACCTGTTTTAAAATTATTTCTATGTCAAGTTTAATAACTATCACAGTTAGTATTTTATTCAAACAGTTTAACTAATACTTTGAACATTTTAATTTACATCTAGCACTTTCTAACGTCAACAATACAAAATCTGTGCTGCTGTACACAACAACGGAAAAACATGCAAAAAGATATATTGAGATTGCAAAGCAAAGGGAAGTACAAATTATCAATTTGGGCAACGATATGATGCAAATATCTAAAATTAAACCACAACTAAAAGTTTGGTAATTACATTTAGCGATAGTTATGTATATCCATTTTCTAATGGATAGGCAATTATTATCTTGATCATCTTGATCCAGTCCTATTACCAATAAAAATAATATTGTCTTCCTCCTAGGAGGGTTAATGAACTGAAAATCCTTTTAGGCAACGTTTGAGGACCATAATTTAGTTTAGCCTGCAACATGAAAATTCCCAGTCTGTAAACTAGACGGGGTCTGGTGTAGACGCTGATTTTTGTAATTGAACCAATTCAATATACTACTCGTCACAGAGCAGATTCGAACCCACGAAAGCGCTAACCACTAAATTACTGTGCCTGCCAATGCTGCTTCTGGTCACCTTGGTTATTAAAGGTATTTTTCTAAGTTCCCATGATTACAGCCTTAGCTACTATTGATAGAATGGTCTTGTTTACAGCTACCATTGATGGAAAAGTCCTGACTACAGCTACAATTAAAAGGAAGATCCCTGATTACCGCTACAATTGATGGAAGAACAGGAAAGGCAAGATCACAAAACACCATTCTTTTTTTGTCTCTCCGCATTCTTACTTGAACGCAACCCAAATTAATTGGAAATTGAAGTGTATGAGTACTTTATCTAATAGCGATACATTTATATTCAGAATAAAACAATTAATATTTAACTTAACTAACGAGTTAAACAAAAAATAAAAGTACAATTAAATTAATAGATAGAATACAGAGTATACTTTGAGATTATTTGTCTAAAGTTAAGATTATTTGAACTATTTTAAAGAGACAATTATAATTACAAATAGCTAACGGTTCAAACCATTTTCTGATGACAAATAATGGAAATTATTTCGATGTCTGTTTGCTTAGCCTACCATTCTCAAGTGATCACATGATTATTTTTTAGTCAGTGTCTACTTCAGATTCTGTTAAAATCCACGACGATAAAAGTATAAAAATAAATGCATTATTAAGCAAGTTCATGTTTGAATTAACTGACATTTACTTTTAGTATTTACACAAAAAGAAATCATGGTATGCAGTTAGTTCAAAAAGGATTGCTCATTCCTTCAATACGAGCCAGGCAGTACCTTCGCAAATGTTTGCGCAATACCTACCTTCATACATAGATTAGAAAATTTATCGTCAATGATCCGTTAACTACTAAGTAAATAATTACCTATTGGAAACCCAATGACCCGCAGAATCTTGCATTATCAAAATCTTATTTAATTACAAAGTTCATTAGATAAATTGAGTAAATAGTAGTCTTCTAGCAATTAAAATTAATTGTATCAGTAAATAAAATATTAAATTATTGAAAATTAAAATATCCGTGTGTAAAAGTTGGAAAATATATTGTTTTCAAAATTTGAATTAGGTAATAGGTAGTGTTTATACTAATTTCTTTCTGAGATATTTTGCATAAAATCAATGGCATCTATAAATGTCATAATGTATACCTAATAGAATACGTATTCCAATAAAGTATAAAATTAGGGTAAAATATTTATCTGAAAACAAATTCATCGTCTACGAAAAATCAGCAGCTTTAATAAAAATAAGTACAGAGCTACCTATCAGTTAATTTATATTTCCAAAAAGATGCGAAATATGGCGACAAGAGTGTTGACTTCTGGTAAATATGTAGCCCCATGTTTTACAAGTGCTAACATCAACTTAATGCAGCTCTTTAGAGTGTTATTTATCAACGATCACCACTGAATTGTATACTACATGTTTTATCTGTCAAACAGACAAACAGTGTCCATGGTCATACCGAGGCACAGGCAGACTAATAAATTTCTCTGGTTGACAAGCATTACGTAACCGGCATGTTCTTATAAAAAATGTTATCATCGTTCATGACTAATATCGACATTAGTCTACTGCTGTGCCTCAATTTGAACTATTAACAGACTCAGACATCATAGATATTTAAATAAAATGTATAAAATGTAGAATGAAATCCTCAGTGCAGCAAACAGACAAAGATAAAAATAAAAATCTGGCAAATCGACAGTACTAACACCATTAAATTGAATATAATGCAACCAAAAGTGTAAAATTATGGCTTCAACACAGAAACAACAACTTTCAAGATCAAATCAAAACAATAAAAACATGTTCATCTTGTTCTACACTCAAGCTTGGTGATTGGAAGTTCATCCGAAAACCGTAAAGTCCTCAAGAGGGAGTGGAATGTAGAGAAATCATTCATGATTACTTTGAGAGTAATTATTTTTTCTACAAGGGTATTAGAAAATGAGAGTACATTTTAATAATAAACAAATCTAACCTATAAGTTAAGAGCTAAAAACAAAATAAAAATAAATAAAATACAAAAATTGACTTGCTACAGCTGTTAAATAACCTACCAATAATGATTTTGATGCTTTTTTGTCTAAATTATCATCTTAACAATTGCTAAAATATTAGTAATGTCATGTCAAATTTAGCAAAATATGTTCTACAGAAAGCAGACAATTTGTCAATATCAGTGACTCTGATAAGAACATTATTAGTAGGTACTGTCAATCAATCAATCAATAGATGCAGACAAGCCCTCAAAAGATAACAGACTTAAAAAGTGAATGAAATGCAATGTATACAGTGGAAACAGTAGAAATTAAGCAGGTGGAACCTGCATGAAAGAGTAAACAAACCACAATATTAGAATTTAAAGAAAACACAAACAACTAAAAAGAGCATCAGCTCACCACCATCCAGTGCTCAGTAGTCAACAAATCACTCACTTAGCATCGATTTAAAACCAAAATAGGTTTCGTAATTACCTACATTTTGACAAGTCAAATGCTAGAAACCAACTTGGATTTAAGAGAATAAAATAAACATCAGTTAAGCCAAAGTAGTTCTTTCAAATTGACAAAGAATGTTACAAGAAATCTATCACATCGAGTAGAACTCATACTTTTCAATGTCCACAATAAATTCGATGCAAAGTTGCGCCCCCCTCCCCTTGGTGATTGCCATCGAAATTATGAAATATGTATAGCAACGGTATAGAAACAACAGCAGCCTATTGTAATTGCTATTTGCTCAGACAAGATAAAACATGAAAACCAGTTCGTAACACGTGAGCAAGAGGCATACAAACTAAGCACCATTTTAAATAATGGAAATCCAAATTAAATATTGACAACACATAATATAAACAATATTATGTAATATTTGATATAATATTAGATAGCATTCTATTTTGTAGACTATTTCATAACATTCTACCGCTGACGTCAGCTTATTAGACTTTCGGCACTCTTTTTTTGTTACTTAGGTATTTTGTAAGCACGCCTGCCTCGTTCTCTTCTAGCCCATCCTTCCACCGACCACCCTTCTAACTTCTAGTATAGAACCATGATAGAAAGTGAGGGGAAGGGGGGTCATGCTAGTCATGACCTTCGAATCTATGACTACAATTTCTATACATGGTCTAGCACTGCTTTGAATCTTATATATTCTTCCAAAAATCATAGAAAATGCGTTCAATTTTTTAGAGAATTAGAAAAAATTGAAAGATTTTCAAAATATGCTTAAAATTGAAACTGACAAATTTTAAGATACGAATTTAGAAAATTTTTCAAAAAAGGATAATTAAAAACTATTTTATTTCATTGAAAGAAATCAAGTTGGAAATATGTATTACCCCCCCCCCCCCCCCAAGAAAAAATGCATGCAGACAAAGTCCATCTAGCTTTGTTCTACAGAATAGAATTATAGATCTAGTTGGTTAATTATATAAATTCAGTAAATCCTCGCACTACTGTCTATCAACACCAGTAATATACGTAGAATTATTACTGCTTGGTCCGATATTGATATTGATAATAAAAAACAGTTATTTTATGCTAACCCAATAATCATTGTATTATGTGGCTATTGTAGGTTTGGAAGTCAAATTGGCCAAGTCATTGCATAATACGTTGATAAAATACCGCCACTCTATGCCTTAAAAATATCGCATCAAAAATTGACTTCTCTCAAGCAAACAAACAAACAAACCAACAACAGGAATAACAAAGCCGGCAGCAGCTACCTTACTGAGTAATGTAATACCTGACAAATACCACCGAACTGGCATATCTATCACCCGCGCCAAACTTGCACAAGGCAACAATAGAGTGAAAGACCAAATACAGACATAGAGGAATAAAACTTGAGCTTCTTTGTCCAACATCATCTCTATGAATCTATCTCGAAATGAAAACTAATTAATAGCAATTAACTACAAAGGATAGCAGATCCTATTACAAAACATACATTGGCATTAACAATCACTTCCATTATTAACAAAAAAATTTGACACACCCATAAATAAAATGGCTTCACACTCACATAAGCAGCAGCTGTAGCTATGGAAATTAGAAACTGGCATTGTAATGCGAACAAAGAAGAAGAAACACAACACTTACTTAGCGTCGGCGGAAAGTTTCCATGCATTTCCTGCCTGGACATTTTGCTTGCGTATCTATGTATATAATTTCTACAACCTTTCCCTATCATACAATAGACAAAAATAAAGGTAGTAGATTTATCTTGTTTATATAATAATATCAAGCCGGAAGAAAATTAAACATTCTCAAGGCAAATGTTATCAAACAAAACAACAACTCTCTAAAATCCAATTCCCATGACGCCATGCACTTAGTCGGAATGTTAATCTATTCGATTTCAATGCATAAATAACTAGTTTAAGTAACTAGATAACAGATGTCTATAAATGAGCTTCGGAATGGCTTCAGCAGCAACACAACTCAGTTGAGTCAAAAAATCAATTAATTAATACCAAATATTCATCTCAATTACAATATTATACCAACTGAAGAGCCTGTTAGACAGTTTTTATCTACCTACCAACCAAAAAAGAGATAATATTTTAATTTTTTATTCGGAGTGAGTGAGCTATAAACCTGTCTCGGTCAGTGATGTCTGCAATGTTGGCTGATTTCAAGAAAATCCAACACTGAGTGTCTGAGAATCTACAACAACCAGTCATCGCTTTTTATATTTCTAAAATGGCAACAGCAGCAAGCTGACCAACGTGTCGAACTAATAAAAACACAACAAGGATGTACAAATACATACCCAGAGTAATTAACTAACAAGAAAGGCCGGATGTCAACAAATCATTTAATTATTATTTCACTAATATTTCGGCTACGTAGGTAAGAGTTACACCATTCTGAGGACAAGTAGCACTTATTTTCATTTATTAAAACTATCCACTAGCCACTAATTACTCGTATATGTAGATAATATTAGGCAACTATTATTGTATCAGTAGGTCACATGAGAAACGGCAGTATGATAATGGTACACCAGACAAACAACCACAAGTAGCCACCGCGTCCAACAGTTGGACGCGGTGGCTACTTGTAGTTACTACAGTGCACTTGTTTATTAGAACACTTAATAGCTCAGTCCACAGGTTCCTGTTGATGTCCAAAAATGGACTGATTTTCAAAGCAAAACCAGCGGGTCTTGTTGTAAACGTGACAATGCGATATGACAATGAATAGATTACTGTAAATAAATTAAACAAAGTGAATAAATAATAATAAAAACTTCGAATATTAACTTAAAACCACCCACTGTATATATTTTCTTCTTCATACACTAAATTGCAAGAAAAATAAATGATCGTCGTAAAAAACAAAGCTGAAACCAAACCAATTATCAATATATACACATTACCAAGAAACCGTTCCCGCGAAATAATTTGTACGGATCCCAGCCCAGGATAGAATTTCATACTTCCCGTGTTTCGATGGGCTGAAATCTGGTACACAGATACCTTGGAAAGATTCACTGACATTTTTTTCAAAATGAAAAGAGGACCGATGATGTCACTAGTAATATCAAACGTTGTCCATTTGACTTCAAACTGATGCATAGGTCCACTAGGAATTAAAATGCAATCAATATTTAAAAAAATACATTCAAAATCTTTTTTTAACCAGATCGCCGAAGCAGTTCGAAATGTTTACTATTTTCTTTCTGGAATAAATTAGAAAATAAAAGATTTTAGTGCATAGACTGGTCCGCGTCCAAACTCAGGGAACCCCAATATCTCTCTTGACATAGTTAATAACACCAAAATAGAGAATAAATTTGACCCTTTTCTCTAAATTCTTCCGGCCTTGCCAGACTCGTAAAGGGTCATGGTGGACCCAAGTTGGCAGCGAATTGAAGGAGCTCGAAAGTCTAGTAGTGCTTATAGGAATTCACATACGTTTAAGAAGAAAAAAGGGCTTGTTTTGACCTAAATAATTGAATGTGGCGAGGCATTCTACTAATAGAAAACAAAAATCTATTTAGTTAGAAAAAGATAATAGATCCCCCAACATAAAATGGCTAAACGAAACAAATGTTACAGAATTATGGCCGCCAGCTGATTCATTAATTTTTATGATTAGAAAACTGCGATCCAACAGAATCATATCAATTCAAGTAAGTAGCAGACAAATTAATAGACATCTCCAAATTGAGAGAAAAACAGTGTCAATGACGGAGTCATCGACATCCAAATCATTCGATCTATGAATAACAACGTTCTACTACGATTAATCCTGTCCCTGAAACTGATTGTCTTTGATGGCACATGACATTCTGAAAGCTCCCCTCCCTCCTTACACTATTATGCAAATGTATTGATGACTTAGTCAAAAAGATAGTACAATTTGTTATGTAATTAATTATTCACTCAGGCACACGTATTTGTTTATTTATCATAGCGAACGACCGAGCTAGCCTGCTTGCATAAATTGCACAACCGCCTTTCTACAATATTCTACATATCTGAAACTATGGATAGAATCAAAATAATACAACATTCAATATTATATTATTATACAACGGAGAAAATCCAGGACAGTCATGACACAGAACAGCAAGGTAAACAGAAGCCTATCTATAGCACGAGAATTCAGTATGATATTTCTAATACGCTTTGACTAGAAATGATCAATAGCGGCCCTGACCTACATACGGCATACACAAATAATAACAACAATAATACAATATTTACATTAAGTTCAACTACCTATACGAAAACGGTGTATATACATAGTATATCAATATAAGTAAGTATATTATTAGCCAGTAATAAAAGGACTTTTCATTGACATCCACAACGCTTCAATATACACGAGGAAGACATAACAAATAAATAGATAATGGAATAAAGTGATAATGTAAAGATTTTTTCAAAAATTTCAATACTAAATACACATTACTTATTGGTAGAAGTAGGAAATGAAAAGGTAACACAATAGTTTCAGGAGAATTATACTATAAGTGACAGAATTATCTGCAATCAAATCATAGTCGTCTTTGTCAACTAATGTACAGAGCTACTAAATTCCCAAAAACTAAATGATATTAAATAGTAAGCTGTCCTTCATGTTTTAGAATTGAATAAAAAGCAACTCAATAATATTGCACCCTTTCCTCAAAGAGGCCAGAGCATTTAAGAATACAAAAACTGCTCCAACCAGGCAATGTAATAGGGGTTTCAAAATTTCCGGAATGTACAATCTAAACTGTACCCATATGGGTGCGTAGTCAGCGTAACCTATACATTTTTAAGACTTAGGACTTAGCGTACATTTAAAGACCTCTTCAGAGAGTCCATTTTAACTCCCTGGGGACAGAGATTGGCTTGTAAATGATTATTTTTGACTTAGTACTAAAAATGAAAAATAGATAACATGTCAAAGATGTCAAAGGCACCACCCCATTAATTTTTATTGTATTTTTGAAAGAATCTCAAGAATGATCAAAATCAACTCAAAATTTCCGGAGAATTGCATTGCCTGTTCAACCAACATAGTTATATCAGAATATCAAAAATAAGAGCAGAAACATAAAATTGAACTGTGTGACGCCACAATAGTCCGGTGACTTTCTACAATCGAGTCTTCTTACTAGAAAGTTATGTAAGAAACAATCTAAAATAGATAAATCTACAGGTTGATAAATTCTCACTCGAAATTTTTTTCTTAAAGTACAATACCTAAGACACCAGCAAGTTTTCTAATCGAATTTAAAGCAATTATTAAGAAACAAAGAGATAAATCGACGCCTACTACACTTCCTATCAGAATAGATTTGTGTCTGACCAACTAGAACATGAATCATCAGATCATTGATTAGTTGCATTTTCAAAAATCATTGACAACAAACCAATATGATTATGTAAATTTTAGCCAAACTGTTAAAAAAGATATCTAATCTAGTATTTGTCCTATATGTATGTATTATATTTCCTTTTAAAATGTCTAAGATGAATCAACAATCAGATTTCCACAAAAGTAAATCAAGTATTACAAATTGAATCAACAAACCAGACCAGGGTCATATTTGGGGACTATTAGGAATATGTACAGAAAGAATTGAATCAGCAGTCCTTACAGAGATTAAAAGAGAATCAAATAGGTATCTATATAAAAAGGAAGTGAATCCGTTGCTTTCCTTGTTGGAATGAGTCAAATGTCTTTGGAAAGTAAAATAATGAAATGAAGTAAATCATTGGGTTTATAGTATGTAAATGACCAATTTGTCCTTATGAGGGCAGAAAGTGAACAGTCAAATAGTTTGGTGCTTTATACTAATTATACTCGAATGAATTTGTTTGATTTTTAACCCGAATGCCACTACAGTCATCTGCGTAACCCCACCGGTCTGAAATTTGGAGTTTAGATACCTATCAAATATCAGTTCATAGTACGACTCGAGCACCTTGATGTAAACGTTATCTATACATGTCTAGCAATATGTAGTCATTCTGGGTGTAATTCTCTGTAATTAGATATGCCTGCACGTCGCAAATTATTTAATTAATATGCAATGCATAAAATTAATTAATTATGCAATTAATTAGCAGCATTTACTCTATAATTATTGTATTTAGTGATAAAAAAGGTAAAAACAACCTGCCTAGAATGTAATCAACCCTGGCATAAATACGCAGAAATGATGAAAATATAGTGCAGACTAATCAATAAAATTTATTATTAATTAATATTTCCATTTTTACAAAATAAATAAATAAAAGAGTAGTTAGAGAAGAAAATTAAAAAGGCGTTAATCTCAAATCAATTCTACCGTATACTACACTTTATATTTCTGTATAATTCTAACGAGAGCTCGAAAACCCACTGGTATTTGATGTTCTAAGCACCCATCTAGCGATCATCTGACTTTGTATTTATGTTGTCTTGAGATACCTTCTACATACGGTCCACTAGCAGTTACTAACCATTTCTATTCAGAAATATGCCAGAATCATTTTTTGGTTACTTTTAGACCACCATCAATGCCACTGGGCACTGCCTAAGATGAGGTGACAAGATTAAAAATTAATAATTATAGCACTAAAAAAACATAAAACGAACGATATATTATGTGAGAACAGACTATGTTCCGTTGAATGTTCGAGAAATAATAACACCATAACATGCCATAAAAACCACCATTGCCAAAACCTTTCTAATTATAACCCAGAGGAAGAGCAATTAGCAATTTAAATTCAATCTATGACACACAGTTCAATCAGAAAGAAGCAATAAACACCTCTAATTAACGAATGACCGACCGAATGTACAAAATGCAAAGCTATTTGGCCTTAATCCCGGCGTCATGCCAATGAATGAGTGAATGTACTACAACAACAACCTTAGTCCAACTATATAATGTTTAGATTAACACAAACAAATTGCACATACCACGTGAACAGCTACAGCAGAGGTAGGGTATTGCAGTGTGATATTATTTTACATTGATTCATTAAATTTTACTAGACTATCTCTTAATGATAATATAGTCAAAATGATATAATAGTTTTAGCTACACATCCGGTAGTTAAGTAGTAAAAAGATAAAATCTCAACAGCACGACCATAGTGGTGGTATGTATCATTGATAACGTACAGATTTAACGGTGCGGTAGTCTTCTGTTTATATTAGCTGGGCTTCTTTTAAGAAAATCAAATCCTCTCAAAGAAATAGGTCTAGTGGCAATACAGGCAACAGTGCAATAAATTCAATATTTTAATTAAAATACCATCATCAACCAGCACGAACCACACTTCTTCCATTCCTTCAAATAAATAAAGCCTAGCTGGTAATCCAAGCCTACATTATTAAACCTAAAAAAGCGTTACTAATGTATAATTAACAGAATCGTTGATCTATGCTTAGGAAATTATATTATTCAAAAATACTAAAATACAATGAGATCTATTTATAGCCAGCTAGAAACATAGATATCAGCAGCCAGGCCTGTCTGTATATCGTTGAAATATGAAATATTTTAATAAAATTAGTAGGTATGCCAGATTTTAAAAAGTGAAATCTTAATGACCTGAATATCCTGAGGGCTAGGAGGGATCTGCTGACAAGAAACAACAGAATGTCCATTGCTTGTGTGAAGTGGAATAAAACAACAGGCAGTGCAGTAAAACAAGCATGTCTTACCGGTATCCATAGGCGTTCCACAAGGAGGCAAGATCGAAGGTGATCAGAGAGAGAATGTCTGAGTTAAGCGGCAGATCTGACACAAACAGGGCTTTGATGACACTGATCAAAAATAAAAATAATCATATACAAATATTTTACAAATAATAGAATGTTAAAACTTTAGTAACATTTCTTTTTTTTATAAAAAAAATTAAGAAAAAGACAACAGCAACTTTAATAAAACGATAAACTAAACCTCTAAAAAGAAACAAACATACTTCCATACAATCATAATAAATAATTATTATAAAAGAAGCCAACATGAAAAATTATACTAAAATACTCATTACATAAATTAGGTATACTATTACTACAATTCTCTGGGTCTTCCAGAACTTGGTTCTGTGGAAAATGACTGCACATTTACTATAAGTAATGGAATATGATATACTTCAGAATCCATCATTATAAAAAAAGGGTTATAAAATTAATGGATTACGTCGAAAGTTCGGTCTTAGTAATGGACAGGGCACTAGTAGTAAGCAGCTTTAAAAATATATTACTCTTTTGGAGGGTCGCCTCTATTGACCATTTTGAGTATTTGAGTTCGCAATTCAGTCAATTTGACTTCCTATAAAAAACAAGAATATTGTCATGAAATGTGCCCAAAAGAATAAGTTACAAGAACTATACAAAATCCTACCTGAAAGGGCAACATAAGAGCAGAATCTGAGGCTTCATATTTTATGGACGAACCAAAAGAATCAACTACAGATTGCATGGCCTACAAATAGATAAAAATTAAAAGTTTTTTCTACTACTTAGTATTAGCAACAGTAAACGTATTAGTTTTGAAACCTACTTCCACGTGATCTAAAGCAATTTTGCTTTCACTCTCTAGAGCCTTTCTCAGAGCTTCTTCTTCAAAACTGGCCGCTTCTTCACTGTCAGATTTTCAAGAAGAAAACACATAAAAGGAACATTTTAAGCAACCCATCTATTTTTAAACATTATCCAAAAAGTCACTTAAATAAATAGTTGACTACTATCAGTAGTATGATAAAATTTAATTTAAAACGGACCTGTGGCCGAATGCATGGTGCATAGCTGCAGCATTCAGGGCAGCATAACTACAATCAGCCTCAATTGAAGTCTCCGGTGACGAGGCTTTAGCAGCAAAATACTGGTGCAAATTCTGCTCAGCTTGCGTCCAATTCTGAGTTCGTACTGAGTGCATATAAGCAACATAATGCTGAAATTATCAATGGCACAAATAAAGACGGGACTCATGAGGACTAGGTACAACAAAACTATTGTACATAATAATGGCAGGGGCGTAGTCAGAACTATGGATGAAGGGGGTGGGGAGGAGGAGAAATTTCGTTGATCTATAGTCTGACAGTCTGTTACAATAAAATCCACATTACACATTTAGAATAACTAAAAAGTACAACACTTTTTTATTCTTTTATAAGTGGAACTCAACCTTGGCCACGCCCTTATTGCATAATATTCTTGAAACTTAAACATATTAGTATAACTTAGAAAAAAATAAAAAAATAACGAACATTGATTTTTTTGCATTTTCATTTTTAAATTCTATAATTAAAGTAAAATAAAATGAATATACCAGTTAAATTAAATATGCTCTAAAACGTGTACTCTCACAGCAGTCTATATAAGCTCGGTCATAATATTTGTTGAGAAAATCAAAGTACAGTTTTCTTCGAGAGTTATGTAATACTATCAGATAACCATGTCATACACAACCAATTCAATAAATTAAACTGTTTATTTTATTTGCCTAAAATGGAAGCCTCCTGTGACATTCAACAGACTGCGAGGTCAAATATTTTCAAATATGCACAACTGTTTGTTAGCTTAGCAACTGAGATAGATTTGCGTAAATACAATATTAAGTAATATTCTATACTAAGCATCAAGCAACAAATTTGAATCATTTATCATCTTGAGATAGCAATACGATGTTGGTTCACTACACAAATCCCAACTTAGGAAATACGGAAGATGTAATAAAAAGGACGGTTGCTGATTCAAATCTTCAACATTTCTTTATTTTACGATCAAAGATGGTATCTCGGTGTAGTACTAGAGAAGAAAAGGATCCATTTCGCATCCAATATAGCCATCCATTCCAGATGAAATGTAAATAAATACATACACACTCTCTCTGCTTCAATGCCTAGACACAATTTTATCATCTCAAATAAAGTTAACAACATTGGCATAAATTATTACAACTATATATAAAATATTCAGAAAAATTTATTTTCAATTAGCGTTATGCGTTATTTTAATAATATAGGAGAAGAGTATGTACGCACAACAAAGTGAGACAACCAACCAGTCCAGAAGTGTCATACAATTAAATAAACATTTTCTATTGCATGGCAAATCAGGTTGGAAAAAGTCAATCGCATTTACCTACTTATACCAATCCCCCGACCGCACGCAATAATTTGCAAACTAAACAAAAAACAAAAACAATTCAATATATTTTATAAAAAAATACCTAAACTTAAGTAATTAAAATAAGTAGAATGGTTTGAATTGAATGTAGAAAAACATTCGTCAGATATGTAAATTTCTAATCATCATTATTTTTTTACTTAATATCTAATATTTGTCTATGAAAATCAAACTAAAAATGAACACAAAGAAACCACAAATTGTACTAATTAGACAGTTATCAATATGACTAAAAAATACAAATCTATTTTAATTAAAAAACTTGTCATTCGTCTAAACCTATAGAATAATAGTTATGCCTTTTGACAAAATAAATCTCCCGCTGCTCCCCCCAATTATGATAATTAACCAATACTCAGTTCTGAACATGATGTGGTTCAGATCAGATTTCGAAAAGCGCTCCACAAGTCAATGGTGGCAATAAATAACGAACCAAAATAAACAACACACAACCCCAATCTCTCATCTGAGATGATAATAATATGCAAGCAACACTTGACCCCAATCATTACACTTTGTTTATTTGAAAACACTCCGAAAAAAATCAACCACAAAATAATTTGACAACCATTCTAGGAAGCAAAACGTTAGGTTGAATAAAACCGTTATCTCTTTTTGAATAGCTGAAATAATGAGTAGAGCGGAAGACTCAAAAACTCAAAAGATAACAAAATAAATAAAATAATAAAACTCCACCAATAGATAAATATTTGAATTCTATTGCGAGACGAATGGCTAATATCCGTTTCCCCGACTAAAGTCTGTCCAGAGTAATATTTGACGATAACCAGAAATATGCAAAGATCAACTGCAAGGCAGTTTTTAAATGATAATAAACAACGAGAGCAACAGTTAGAAAGTTGACCTTTGATCCCACCAGCTTCTTACTATAGAAACTCATTGCTTTCGCAATACAACAAACAAATTTAATGAACTTCTGATGACACACACACACACAACAGGGCTTAATCAGTTTTATTTGAAACGTAATCTAGATCTTTTCACTAAAAGCAGGTTCATTTAAAAATCGATTTTCTAAAATAAAATAAAAACAAAAAAACAATTTGATGACAAAGCTTATAGCTATCCAGTTCTTCTGATTGCAAGGCATGACCATGTAGAGAACGTAGTTACGTAATTTTACTAGAAATTGTCAATGTAACAACTATTCTAATTTATGTGCAATGATAATATTTAGTTAAATAGGTATCACGCTGCTATCTGCTTGAAAAAGAAGGTGACTAGTCAGTCAATAGTGCAAAGCCATTAATCAGAAGATAAGCGATTGAAAAAATCCTGACAAACTTTACTTAACCACTGAAATCAAGATCATCATGAATCACCACTAACAAATTGATAGGTAGGTAGGCAATACACCATACAAGTTCTCTGTATCCAAGAGAAGTTTGATGACCAACATAATTTGTTACTATTTCTAGACTAATGTTAAAAAATTGTAGCTTCAAAAACGTAAAATTCATAGATTCATGAGATAAATGAGGCTTTTTGCAATTGAATCAGGAATCGAAACAAGCCTGCAAAAAATACCCAAAAGATCCTAATTTCCTGAATGTCATGGCTGTAAAATCTGTCCCATGCACAAATTATTTTGTATTTTACAGCTTAAATGAAGCAAAAGTCATCTAAAATCACAATTTGTTTAATCTTGAATCAACCAAAAATCAGTGCAGTGAAAATCGGCAGGGCAAGGAGCATGACTTTATTACATTATAATTCTGCTTATCTCAGAAATGACGCAAATAAGCACAAACTATTCAGAAACCAAGCCATAAATTGAATACAACACCAAGGCTCACCAAGGCAACAATATCTGGGTAGCGTTTCCTGTAGTTCTCCAGCAGTTCCATGAAGCGAGCTGGAGACATTCCGACATTTGAGTTGACCGAGAGCTGGTTAGCGGCCCTCAGAGCAAACTGTGTGATTTGGTGTCTTGTCAGGTCGTCGCTGGCTTCTCCTTCTTCCAGGTAACAATCGGTGAAGCCTTGAGCACTAGTTGAGAGAATAAGTTAGTGAATAAATATTAAATAGTAAACGTAAAAAGTCTAAATTTGCAAAATAAATGATATTCAGCGATCATTTCAGGGCAGGTGTGCTAATTGGTGTTTTGAAACATTTTGAGTCATTCTTGAAGGCTATCATAAGAAAAATAAAAACTAATGGCAAAATTTAAAAACAAATTAACTTGATCTACTACTTATTACGTACTAAAAGATATATATTTTTTAGAATAAAGTATTACTGTTGAAAATAAACCAAGACAAAGTTTCTGTCTATTATAAAAACAAAAGCATATTTAACAGACTTTGAATATGTAGAATAAAGTCAGAAATCATTTGCACCGACACAGGCAACTACTTCAAATTATTTTTCGCTTTCTTCCTTTTTTGCATTTTTACAATTATACATTTTTCATTTCTGACCGGATTGTTTTATGGATTTCGATTTTTGGATTTTGGATACACTAGATGGTACTTTCAATCACAGAACTTGACTGGCCATCTTATCATGCTTCAGCTTGGGTGTAGAACAATATACACATGATTACATAGTTTTGATTTTATCTTGAAGTGATGTTGTTTTGATGTTGAAGCATATTTATATATTATTACACATCTTTTGGTTGGATTACATTCATTTCTATGATGGTAATACTGTCGAAGGCTTGACTAATATTGTTTTCTGCAGTAAAGATTTATTCTACATACTTATGGAAAATCCTATATACTAGTGTGAGCCATAATTCACCATAAAAAATAAAATATCAATTCTATGTATTGATTATGTCTATGAATACCATGGTGTTTCTATAATATTTTAATGTAAAAATCATAGATTTTAATATTACTCAATATGATATAACTATAACCTTCTTAAACATATGGCTCTATATTTATGACAGCATATTTTTTGCATCAAAAAGTATGATTCTGATAAGAACATCAATGCAATATGTTAGTTATTGTTTTCTGAATATATAATTGATATTTTGTTTTTTGATGGTGAATTATGACCCACCCTGTATACATGGACTGGTGGTGCATACATTCTTGAACCTAGATTTAGAAGCTAGCTTTCACATTTTATAGAGTTGTTTTTAGAGAATTGTCAATTTATTGATTACCAATAATTTGACTGATTTCTCATGAACTGTTGTATCCTTATTTTAAGAAAATCAAATTATTTCATACTATGTACTACTTTCAACAGTAGTATCTAACATCTGGCAAAGTGTCACTTTAATAGGCCTATCCCCAAAGGCATTACAATATTTATAATGGGCAAACTGTCATATATTATTATTAAAAGTATACCTAATCACACTTTGATTGCCTTTCCCCAATAATACCAAGTTTTGCCATACAATGCTGAATTAATTGTTGGTAGTCTATAGATAGATGTAAATCTATGCAAGCTTTCACATTTCTATGGAGTTAGTGGTTGTTAAATTTTATTTATCATAATGGGTCAAAATTATCAAAATGGGTCAAGTGAATAGGCAATTGGATTTGAATGAAAGAATTCAAGTTATAAATCTGTTACTACCAAACCCAACCACCTACAGCTGACCCATGCATTCTCTGGTTATAAAGAGACTTGGGACTGGAGCTGATGCCAAGATCAGCAGCTGTGAAATATCAAGACATTGTAGCAGCAGCCATGTCAATATAGCCCCCTTAAAGTCTCAATGACATGTATCTGAGGAATTAGTTTTGTCCAGAAGATCTTTTGGGTGTATTATGAATTCCCGCCAGTGTTTAAAACCATGTCACCCCCATTCATGTGCTATTAATGAAGATGGTGAGTACCAATGAGTGCAATTTTTTACCATGTGTTTCTCCAGTACTCTGATAATGACCCTGACATAGTAAACAATGTGTGGTTTGATGAGGCCATATTTAATTTTAAAGAGTACACCAACACAAGTGTGTCTATTGGAGTGGTACAAACCCTCTTATCAGTGTCTAGATGTTAAGATGAATTCATTTTGATGTTGAAACATGTCATCATCTTGGCATCTAGACAAAATTACTAAGATGCATGAAAGAGGAATACAGAAAAGTATGTTTTGGCTTTGAACAAAATTACTCATCCCATCCCCAACTTATGTCTATAACATTTCATTCCTTATTCAAGTTGTCCCACATAAATTTGAGCCCCACCTAAGCTGCTCCACTCACTAGATGGGGCCTAAAACTGGTAGCTTGTTGTGAGTTAGTGCCTCTAACAGCCGTTGAAATTAATTCTCTGAAATGCTTATTTTACTGCTTACTGGGGAAAACAATGACTAGAGGTAGTCTTCTATTTCTTAAATTTCCAAGATTCCATGTTTTTAGTAATGTTATCTTTCTGCATCTATGCACTGGGGATGTTTTCATCATTCTGTAAAATCTAGAGAGGGTTCCTACTACTTGTCTTCAGAAGGTTTTTGACATTTCGATGTTTATGATAAGTCTTTGAAATTTGTTCTATGCTATTGTGAACATCTATAATTTTTTGCTGCTATTTTGATTTTCCAAATTTCTTATTTCTATAGCAGTGTTGTTTCAAACTATGCTGAGGTTTGGTCCCTTGTGCCTCAATAAGTTGTTTTTTTTAAACGTTATACAGTAAGTATGTCAATGTATTGTCCGTCTTTTGCTTAAGTGCAGTTTGGTGTCTGTTTTTAGTTTTGGCAAATCCATTGAAAGGTCAAGTTGTTAGTTATACAATGAGATTCATCATCATAAATCAGTTTATTAAATAAAAATAAAACCGGGGTCATTCCATGTCAAATCACCCAATGACCTGTGGGTGACCATCTCTGATTTACCTCAAATTTTCTGTATGTATTGTAGTACCCATAAATAAGAAAAATACCAAATATCAAGCAATTCTATCAAGTGGTTCAATTTTTATAGCTATTTGAAATCTGGGATTTGGGGCCAGTTTCGGTGACGGCCGACAAAATAGCAATACTGAAAATGACCATATCC
>JAUYWI010077531.1:0-13576 GCA_034780595.1 Parotoplana pacifica
TTGTTCGTGAGTTATGTAATAATAAATTAGATTTTCATAACTTGTGTACTTTTGACTGCCCGACTACTTCTGACTCAACCTGTATTTTAAGGTGTAAGAATATATTTTGAGCTAAGAGAATTATGTAACCAATCCGACAGGTCAACTTATGACACCATAGACTATGAATTGTTTTCAGCTGCACAGGAAAGTAATCAAAAACTTGAAATTGACAGATAAGTACAACTCTGCGCTACTCAAAACCAATAGGTCTTGTTTGGCCAACTATTTCAACTAAAATTTGCTCCAGAGTTGACATGAGCAAGCAGATACGTATAAAAATGTGATTCCATGAGTTCTTATACAATTTATGGAATCATTGTGTATCATAGATATACAACACATATTTAATAGTTTATGGAAAGATGTAGGATAATCACTTTAAAGACAGCAAAAATAATTTAAATTAAAAAATCTAAAAAATTGTTAACAATGTCATCAATTTCGCATAAAAATACAAAAAAAGCAACCATAACATTAGTGTTTATTGTTATAATTAGAGTTATCAACATTTTGTTCATCATTGGCTATGTATTTTGGCATCTTTGTTTTCTCATTTGAGATTTTAAAATGTAATAATATGAACTGTCCATATATTTCTATAGCTAAAAATACATTGAATGTCTATGCCTCACAGTAATTTCATATAGGTAGATTATACAAACTTATTGAATGACATTTGATTAAATACAATGCACCTATTATTCATCAGGCAGATCACTTTAGTTTCTTCTGTTTCAGTCATACAATTACAAGTTGCTAATGGTCCCCCTCTGACAGAAGAAAATGCCAAAATAGCAAATTCAAAATGTACAAGAAAATGGCCCCACTATGTAGTACGAGCTTTTGTGTACTTAGCCATATGCTCTGGGTTCGGTTACGTTCTCTATGGCCTGGTTGCCCACTACAATACAAGTCCTGTTGCTGTCACTTCTTACCCAAATAGTGTGCCTTTTGTGTGGCCGGATGTGACAGTTTGCAGCAATGCAAGGTATGACTATGATCGAGTTAGCCAATTTGGAAAACATTCTAAATATGAGGCACAGTTGGTGTATTACAGGTTTTTGTTGCAGAACAATGGCCATTTTGAGAATGACGCAAAAGCTTATTCGCTGTTAGAATCTAATCACAAAAACAATTCATATACGCCACAACCAATTGATGTAATACTGCATTGCTCATTTAAAGGAAAAGTGTGCACATTTCGAGATTTTAAAGTCCATTACCATCCTTATCAATTTAGCTGTTTAACTTTTAAATTCGATGATCGTTCAGTAGGTAAATCTGGTAAAGAAAATGGATTAAATATTATTTTAAATGCCGGTATATTCCCTAATAACTATCCATTATTTGAAAAATACTATCAAAATTTTATAGGCTTTTTAGTATCAGTCCATGAGCCAAACACTCTCCCAGATCTAAATAATTCAAATACAGTTAGCATTGGAACTAATACAGAAATAAAAATGTCATCAAAACAAACGGTAACCAAAAATCGTCCAGGAAACAAGTGTATCAATAAAAAGCCTCTCTCAAATGTTCTTGATTTCCAAGAAACGTTCCGTACTTCAGATGTCGATTGCATTGAAGAACAAATACAAAATAAAGTTTCAAAAGAATGTGGATGTCAAGATCCGGAACGATACAGAAGAATAGATCCACTTAATTCAACAAATATTCCTCCAAGTTGTTTGCAATTTCTAACTGAGGCTTTTAACAAAGATATAGCTGACAAATATCCAACATTTCTTGAAGATCTAGGCAAAGGAAGGCTGTCGTATTTTTTCAAGTCTTCTGTTGTTAATGGAGCAGATGTTAAACCATTTTATACAAAGTTTCTCTGTTATTTGAATGGAAGAGAGCAACGAATGCAAATATCTCTAATAGGATGTGCCAGAGGTTGCAATAATACCATTTACCAACCTTTGGCAAATTCCATTCCATGGCCAACAACGGTGGATACCTATAAAGCGCTAACAGATTTATTTGATACAATAATCAAAAGAGAAAACATCAAAAGTATAAATAGAAGCACACTACTGCGTCAATACGCACAAAGATTTATAAACCACTTTAAAGAAGTTCAACTGAAAGATGGTGACATGGGATTCAACCAACTCGAGGCTCAAGAAATAATCTTCTACATGCAGCAACACTTCGCTATGGTCACTATTTATACAAAGGATATGCGAATAAAAGCAGATATCGAGGAAGAGATATATGGCCGACTGAATCTATTGTCTGATATTGGAGGCAACCTAGGCATGTTTCTTGGGGTGAGCTTAGCAACTGTCTTTGACGTTTTCAAATTTTTTGGCAGTAAATTGATGAAAAAAATAAAAAGTGTATGTAATACTTAGTTTGTTGGTTGAGCTTTTCAGGAAAAGTAAAATTAGATGTAAATACTAATTTTTAGGAATTTATCAATCTGAAATTCATACTAAGTGGATTGAATATCGATTCATAACTAAATCTTAATAGTAAATGTTTGCAGTATCAGATAAAAACACCCACAACATTTTATTTGTCACCTTCATAAAAATATAATACATATTTATGACTAATTTAGCGCTCATAACAATATTATACAGCTTGGCCCATAAGTTCGTATCTTAAGTTGTAATTATTAAAAAAATTGCATTGTATAACTTTATTTATTTACAAACAATAAATAATGGTCGTTTGACTCAAAAGTTTATTTTTTCATGGCATTATCACACTTAATAGACATAATCACAAATATATATCTATCTATAGTTCTATTTATGATAATGTGTCAAATTTTGAAGTTCCTCAAAAACCTTTATAATAATTTATGACAATAGCGCGTTTTATTAAGTGGAATTTATTTCTCTAATTGCTATTATATTGTTAAATTATGAAATATTAGAAATTAAAATAAAGGTAACGACAAACAAATTGAAAAAATATATTTACCCATATTTTGGCTTAGGCTTTATTATTATGTATAACTATTCAAATAAATCACAGAAAATGCACATATGAAAATTAATGAATAGAATTAATTCCTCGTCATGGTTGTGTTTGAGCTAGATATCAAGATCTGCTGGATCAGCCAAGGGTAAATGTGTATTAGTAAATTTATACCTCAAGTGCCCCATCAATCTACTACTGTTGTTTAACCGTCTTTTTTATTTTTTGAAATGGTATCAAGTTAATCCATTGTAGTTAGCATACACTTTTAGGAAAACGTACACAATTGAAAATGATCGGTTTGTTCTGATTCAAACTTGGCCGCTTCGATTAAAAGTCTTAAAATACAAAAAGTAATAGATGATATGTTTGTAATATGCAATCCTATAATTAGTCGTATAAATAAAAATTCACACACAAATTAGTTGAATTATATAATTTAGTAATATATAAATTAATGTAAAACATATAAAGTGATGTCTCATTGTAAACAAGTTTTTCTATTCCATAGTCATCAAACATCAGTACACAAATTTGTCGTATGTATAATTTATGACATATTTTTATATTATCAGCAGATTGTAGTGGACCACAAAATGTTTTCTTTTTCACATTCAAACCACCATTAGATAATTTTTCACAGCAACATACCGATTTACCAACATTTTCAATAAATTATTGGATCATTTTTGTCACAATATGCATAAGAATAATTATATTACGAACTTTTTAGTATCTTTTGTTTGGAACAAATACACATATTTCCCAGTCATATCACATACTTCCCAGGAATATCACATACTTCCCAGCCATATCACATAATTCCCAGGCATAGTCTACCTAAAATTTGCTGGACAAAACTAAATTGCAAGAAGATGTATATACACCTGTTCTTTGAACGACATGGGATTAAGAAACACGGAATACTAATACATACTTAAAATGCGATACAGACATTTTAAAACTATTACATAGTATGATTACTAACCCAAATTATATGCCATTATATAAAGTTGTTAAATAGTCTCCTGAAACAATGTATATTTAAGGAACAACTTTTCTTGAAATAAAATTAATGTTTCGCATTAAACATATTTTTTAATATTTTTAAATATATAAAACAAACTATATTTTAAGTGCAAGATATGTACGTTTCTACAAGTTAATATAATGCTTATATGATTGGCAGTGCGTTGTTGTATACAGAAGTAGCTACCTATTATTCATCAGCCGACGCTTTTTTCCAAAGATCTTTTGAATAACTTTGACTATATCTAGTACATATACCCTTATACATAGTACTTGGACATACATATATCTACCGTATTGTAATATCGCAGGGCGTTTTCTTTAATTTATACAATTTGTTAAAAATACCATCAGCAGTGTGACGTATTTTATGTACTCACAAAAAACGATTCAAATTACAAACTCACGGCGTTACTTAATAGGCTCTTGCCATAGAAATGGATAGAGAGTCTGTATGTATTTCTGTACATATTTCTGTACATATTTCTATGGCTCCACCTCAGTCTGTCATCCGGTCAATATAATTAGTATATGTTGACTTGTTCGAGTAATTTGTAGTTATGTATGAGTTTACTTCAAGTGATTGTTTTTTTTAAATCAGCTTGTCATCTATGCATGAGAAATTAATACCCGAACAATAACAATACGTTATGTCATCATACATGTATCTCTATTTACCATTTACCGTATATGACAACATTTACCATCAAGTTTCACTCCATCGTAATTATATACGTATACTTAAAAGGATACTTTGTATTTGGTTTGTTCATTAAACAATATTGTTTAAATCTTAAACTACTAGAACAAGATTTTAATTACATTTTGTTCTCTCTGCCATGAAAAGTAAAAAGAACGTGGCAGCAATGTCTAATATTTAGAGTTAGACATATCTTCAATTTTTATTATTTTACAGTATGACTAGTTCTAAAATTAAAGTTATTGCAGTTACGTAATTTCTATTTTACACGGCAGCTTTGGAAATGTGTTTTTCTAATGATTTTTTAAACTATAAAAGAAAAGACGCCAAAATTAAAGAAGCCATATTATTAAATGAACAATAGACATCGTCTACAACATTGCCTACAACTCTTCTTCGTTGATTCGTATCGTTTTCATTTGAGTTGTCCATCATGACAATCTTTGTCTGTTTATTAAAACGTTATATTTATCTACATATTATTCACTCATCAAATACAATAAAAAAAGTGCCAATTGTTTAATATCAATGTATACTCGTACTTGTGTCTTATTCACAACATTTTGGTTGTACAAGCAAAATGCGCAATATACTTTTATGAATAGATTTGTTTTTCCCCTTTTATAACGCTTTTAGCTAACATACTCATTGGGATCTTTGTTTTTTGGTATCGTAAATACAATAAACTGCTTTGATTTCGGACAACTCATGGAGTTCCTTTTGTACAACTTTCATTTCGAATAATAACAATAGGTACATAGGTACTTGTGTAGAGCAACAAATCTCAATCGTTTAAACGATGCAACGTTTAACAAGTCAGAAGCTCTGATTTAGCAATTTCATCAGGATCGCATGGTGAATTTCTGAGAAATGTAACCCAATTTATTTATTGAACAGGATATAAAAGAAGGACGCTATGTTTCTGCAGTAGGCCAGGTTGAACCTTGTGATTATAAACAAGTGATGGAGAGTAACAGCCACGCTTCTTTTTCAAATGAGATTGTTTTGGAAGGTAACAACAACTCTTTGTTTTCAAATGACAATGGTTTGCATTGTGAACTGGATGTTACTTCGCCTGATTGTATTGACAATGTTAATAATTTAATTCCACCAAGTCCAATAAATAAAAATCTTTTCACCAGAAAACGAGACTGTCCAGATGTTCAGGGCGCTTCAGTTACAACTTCATAGCAGCTAAAATTGATCCACAAGAAAAGAATGGGATCGTTTTGACTTTTTTTAGTCAAGCTGGCTAAATCTTTTATCTCAAATACCACACCATATCTTCAGAAAACAGTGGATTCTTGATCACTCAAGGTGGAAAAAATGGATAGAAATCAAAGCAGATTATGAATTGCCTGAAAATACGAAATTCAAATCCAGGATATGCCAAATACGTGGATCTGAAATACAAACCACAATTAGCAGAATCGACTAAGTTGAGAAATAATAAAAAGACTGAATAAACAATTATGAGAAGATATTGGAGCATGAGGTCAGGAAAGTGAAGGAAAATGCAAAAAATCAGCACAGTATCGCTTAGGATCAACAAAACATCAACTATTAATTGCTAGGCTTGTGGATGTGGAAAGACAAAAATTACACTTCCATGGCTATGGCTGTAAATGAATTAACTAAAGTTCAGGAAGAAAAAATTGCAGGTGAGAAATACAGAGTAACAGCCAACATTATAGACACAGTTTATGCTGAAACAATGATGAATTATCCCAAATTACTTGACTTGTTAGAGAAAACTTATTTGAATATTGGACTTCACAAAGTTTTGGTCAAAGTTTTTTTCTACTAAAACCTTGCCATGGACAGAAGAATTGCATGTATTATATGGACCATACTAATCATTCCAATTTCTTCTTCAGATACTGAAAGGGGATTTTCAGTTTTGAAGCAAATTAAGTATGATAAAAGTTCATCACTCTCTGCCGCAACAATCAATTTATGCTCTATTAAGAATAAGAATAAATGGTCCTGAGATAAAGAATTTCAATGCATATAAATATGCCAAATTCTGTAAAAAGTCTGGACACTGGTTAATAACTGATTCTGGTGGTAAAAGTGGCTCCAGTCCAGCAGAAGAAGTGTCAGCAGTTACCCCTCCCCTTTCCTTCTTTTTTCCTTTCTTGCTAACCCTCTCTCATTTCCTTCTTTCTTCACCTCCCTTCTTCATTTCCTATTTGAATTTCGGGGGGCGGGACTATAACACAATAATATTAATCTATTGATATATTGTAACATTGTAATCATTAATATAAACCTTCACTAAGAAAACGAACTTTTTTTGCCGGGCCTATAAATACCCATATAAATTGTGCAACCAATCCATTTAAAAAAGGAAAAATATTTATATTTAATCCATTAATAACATTGTACTTTTTTGCAAGGATTCTTTCAGTTTTGCTCTCAATTCCTGAAAGAAACACCGTTCCTAAAAGAACCATAACTATTGTTTTTTGGGTTCCGGTCGACACATTAAAAAATCGATCATTCTCAAATTCAATTATAATGAACAAATCCATGCCAAAAACATTATAAAATTCGTTTTGAAAAAAAAAACGTTTTTCCCCACAAAAGTCAATAGGTAATCAATATGTATGGATTTTTACCTAAACAACAAATGAGAATTCAATCGGACAACCTTTTTTGTCAGACCCCATAGTGATTTTTAAAAAAATTTAAACATTCTTTCGACAATAAATCACTTGTATACCAAATTCTAGTCTAATCCATCCATGGCAAATATGAAATTCTAGATAGGTGCTCGTTTGCCCTTATTTTCTACGAAGCTTTATCACTGATCTTTTAAAAAATATATTGAACATACTCACCAAGGGTTAGAAATTTAGTAGTGGGTGTGCCCAGCTCTATTGGCAATACATTCTTGATATCTAGGCATTGATTCAATCAGGTTTTCGATGAAATCACGTTCCATGTTTGAGAAATGCCACGATGCTCGCTCAA
Source organism: Parotoplana pacifica (assembly GCA_034780595.1). Classification (NCBI taxonomy): domain Eukaryota; kingdom Metazoa; phylum Platyhelminthes; order Proseriata; family Otoplanidae; genus Parotoplana; species Parotoplana pacifica. The sequence continues at coordinate 7,679 of JAUYWI010077531.1, forward strand.
ATAGTTGTCAAAGAGTGACCATGGATAACCTCTCGATCCAGTTTTTTAAAATGTATGATCAGCAATTTACGATTGGGCTAAGGTCAGGGTTGACGGCAAGACGGGTAATATTGTGGTCACCCAACCAGTTGCTGGCAATAGCAGGATCCCAAGCAGGTTCCACACACTCATCAAGTAGTTCAAAGAAGGGAGCAGCTGTCAATGTGCCTTAAATACGGTACAGGGGAGATCACTCGGTTCCATGAAAAAGCACCCCAGGCATTGCAACCACCCCACCTCCTTGGAGACGTGGCTGATAAAGATCTCTTACATGATGTACACCTCTACGACTGCGAAAATGGCGACGCTGATGTGTTTGAACCAGTTCAGAGGAACCTCATCTGTAAAGAGTACTCTCTTCCACTGGTCCATGTGTATTTAAAAAAATATTAGTTTTACTTATACTATACACACACATATATATAGGGGGTTTAAAAATGTTGTTTTTATTAAAACAGTAGGTATATATTCAATTATCAAACTGATTCATAAGCAATCCTATATAAAAATTAACAAAGATCTATGCAATAGTGTAGAGGTTCAAACAAGGTAGTCACCAATTCTTGTCAACAGACTGTCGATCGGTGAATTCAATGTTTGCTCGACGTACCTCCATATTACGGAAAATAAAACGATTGCACAGATTCATATTTGGTGAATATGGAGGTTGGACAATTCTGCCATGTTGTTGTCTCGGAGGAAATCGCTGGTCTCCTTGAGACATGTGGTTGTGCAAAGCAGTTTAAATGCTTAAATTTAAAAAACTATCTATGCATAGATTTTATGTTCAAAGACATTTCAAATTTATACAAGATTAATCGATTTGACCATAATATTACGTATTTCTACACAAAAATAGATATTAGAAATTCTTAAATTTTAATTATTTGCTTCAAACATAGAAAACTACATTTTTTAAACCCCTTATATGTATAATAAGTAAAACTAATAATTTTTCTTATCTACATGGACCAGTGGAAGAGTACACTTTACAGATGAGGTTCCTCTGAAACTGGTTCAAACACATCAATAGTACCATTTATATATAAATGGTACCTACTACTAATAATTTTTCTTATATACAAATATAGACATCCATAAATTGTAGCATTTGTTCAGTCCAATTAATTTCAGACAATTTTATTTCTAGTAAATAAAAATCCAGTAATCTAAGTAATTATTTTTACATGGCTGATTTGCTTCAATATTTCAGTACATTTCGAAAATGTATCAGTCCTCCTATCCATAGCCTTGGGACTGAGCACTATCAAATATATGATTTAAACTACAAGATTATTCATTTCCAAAAAGATAATGAAAGAAATATTTACCTATAAAAAGGCAGGACATTGAACTGAAACATTCTTTAAAAAAATAGTTGAGTACGCCTCAACAAATTACCAAAATATTGATTGTATGTATAAGTATATACAAAATTGAATGTCTTTTATTAAAATAATATAAGTATGACAGATGTAACCATTTCAACAATCAAAATTCTAGGTAAATAATTAGATATAATATACACATTTACTACTGATGTATGTATAAATTGTATAAATAACTGAATAAATAAATAAATTAGAACATGTACATGAATTAATTAATCCTAGAAAGTCCCACAGCACATAAATGGTAAACATAATAATTCCTAGTAATGGATGCTCACTTTCCAAAGATGCCATTTAAAGATGATGTTACTAAAAGCAACTTATATAGCACCAGAAGTTGCATCTGAATAGATAGGCACAAGGTGACTCTGATAGATAAAAGTGATTCATAACATTTCAATCACTGCATTCATAATAATTCCTAGTAATAGATGTTAAATGTCCAAAAATGCCACTTAAAGATATTGTTACTAAAAGCACCAAAAGTTTCAAATAGAATAAATTTCTAAGATGGCTTCTATCTTGGTCAAATATTGATGTAATTGATTGACAGCTCCTTAAATATAAATCTCAACTAGATAAGGTTTATAGTAATTTTCATAAAATAATGTTTTTAGAAACATAATTTTGGATTAGTGATTCTTAGACATAAAAGTTTGAGATTCTGAATCCATCCTAATGTCATAAGAAACTAAAAATTAGCAATAAATTTTCTGAATTTACCTCTGTATCAAATTTCAGCATAGTTCACCATGTAACTGAACCTGTGGCCAAATGTAAAGGGAACCAAGCCATATAAATTTTTGATAGCTCTTAGAATGAAATTAAACAAATAATAACTGGCATGCAAATACTTGGATTTTTATCTAATTTTGAACAGTTAAAAAAGAATAAATTAAACTATACAAGACACCAAATATCAAGAACTGAATGGTGGATTATTGTACCAACCCCAACAAGTCATTGGATTAATGTGCACTACCAATTAAAAGAAAACTAAATAAATGAACATAAAACAAAAATAAAACATAGTAGAAAAACCAATAAATATGATGAAATATTGTTTAACATTTATGCATTAGTTTTACTGAAATTTAAGAATTATGCCCAAACTTTTGTTACCCAAACATTCACAATGAAAAAAATGTGAATGAATTTTTAAAATAGATATCCTTAATTAAAACATTTTTCCATGCCCATAAATACTGTTTGTTTTTAAAATATGTAATTGTAATCTGTAATATAAATATAGAATATTGATAATAAAACATATACATACATATATCTACATTTGTACAACCAAAAGGTAAACATCACTTTTTATGAAAATATAATTTTCATTGTGTTTTGTATACAGAAAGTTGAAATAAATTCCAAATGTGAATTCACATCACACAAACTGTTTTCACCCAAATAAATATCATTGTTAACAGGAATTAATTGGGCAAAGAAAGTTTTGGCAAACATATCATTGTAGTATATCATATTTATAAATTAAATTATTAATAATAATGATTTTAAATAACAATAGTTCAATGATGATCAAGATCAGCATCTGATCATGTGTAAATTTAAAAAAATAAATGTATGTATTACATGGCCATGAGGATTAATATCAAACATAACATAATGTTTATCAATAAACAGCAAACAGACACCAAAACGTTTTCTCAGACAAATAAATTTTGATTTCACAACAATTTAAAAACTTTTGCACAGAAAATATGGTACAAACAGCTTTGAACAAGAAGTTGTTTCTGATAGCTCATTTAATGGATGCTCTCTATTGTATGGTCAGATGACCTGAGAATACACAATTACAGATCAGATTTCTGTTCTTTGTAGGAAACAGACACTTTCGTCAATTGAGATTTAAATTTTCCGGCCACATGTGAAACTGGAAAATAAAAAATTCAACCACCTGTATAGTTAATATTAGATTTCTTGATGGTAGCTAATTTTGCTAAATTGAGGTACCTACTATTTGATGAACATGCCTACAAACACAACTGTTTAACCAATGATATATAATATGGGAGAGAGGAGTAGTGAATATTAAAATTTTGCCCCAGAATGGATCAAATGACTTGGATGAAATTTGTAATCAAAATAGAGGATAATGAGCAGCAACCTTCAATATGAGACCTAACCTCTGAAAAATGAAATTAGACCCAATTTTTATAGACCTGCCCCAGTATGGTGGCCCTCATAGACCAGCAACTACAAGTAGGACAGCCAATTTTTTATACATTATATCTAATAATTTGTTAATTCTAAATAACATATTTAAGGAAAATATTACTTTTTGGCAAACAAATAATCAATTTACTGAGTGCATTACAAATTACATGCAATTGTACTTTTCTCATTTTTATGGACCTTGGTTGTCCAATATATTTTTTTCTAGTGCTGTATAGAACTTTGTGCCACACTTAGAGGTGAAAAGACATAAAAGTAACATGTCCATTGTTTGTTTAATAACTAAATGTTTTCCAAATTGTGTGAAAATTGTACACATGTAAATAATATAAAAAACAAATGTGATGGTTAAGAACTTGCCCAACATGATCTAGCAACAAGATGTCTAAATTGTTAACCAATTACTACATTCACAAAATTGCATTTAATTTGTCAAAATACACAAACCAGAATTCCCATTAATTTTTCATTATCAACAAATAAAGACTTTCTGACTTTGGAAAATACATCATAATTAATAAACTCTAAACCATTCCATCCCCATGCTATGTAGATATTAGAATTAAAATCTTAATGTTTAAAAAGTACCTTTTGCTATATCTTTCTAAAGAATCTAATAAAATATATTTTCTTTACTTAAACAGGCTGACAAATAGAAAAAACGTTATCCTGATTACAAAGATTATATATAGAATAAGCTAAGTATAAAAGTATTTCAAAAATGAATGTGAATACTTCTAACATTTAAAATGTGATTTCATCTTACATTGATAAAAATAGATAAATGTGATCCTACTAATAAATATCAGTTACCTGAATTGTCTGATTTATTCAAGGTATATTCTTCTGGTCGCAGTTCTTTGTGATCATTGCCCTTAAAGATAAAAAAGATGAAGTTATTTATCTAAGATTACTGTAGCCTTATCTTTAAAAATGATAATTCATCATATAGTCTTTCCAAGATTTCCATGAGTCAGATCTATAGAAGACCAAATTGCATAACTTATACAATATAATGAATCAAAATCTAGTGCCTTTACATAAATAGCAAACCCAAATGTCTGATCACTATTTTTATGTTTCAAATAAGTAGCTTTTTAAAATCTCAAGTGGAAACAATATAGAATGCCTCAACCAATAATTAGGTAGAAGTGTTTAGTGATATTCATTATAGAAAAATAAAAAAATGGGATATAGAAGCATTACTAAAGAAAATTTTGAAACCTGGGTCTTCACTAACCAATTAAAATTTTTGGACCTAAATGATGTTTCTCAGCAAAAAAATAGGGTAATCTTCAAAATAAATTCAGCATAATCCATCCATGGTGGAAGTATGATTTTCAAATAGCCTATTCCTCAATGAAGTCTGGTAAAAAATGAAAGTCGTAAAATATTTTCATGTTTCTTAAATTAAAATTAATTATATTTTTTCTAATGTTTATTAATTATTTTGACAATTACAAAAGTGAATGAAACAATTTTTTTTAATAAACTAGTTTATTTATAAATGATATAACTCACCAAGGCATTACCATCTACAACATCAACTTTTCCTGACAGTGATAATTTGAAACTTTGAAAAAATAGATAACTTCGTTTGCTTCCACCACTTCTTATAACAGTGCAAGTTGATCGACTTCCAGTGCTTTCAAATGCCATGGTCCATTTCTATGTTTAAAAATTATTATTATCTTTTAATCTGAACAACATAATATTATTTCAAGTCTTTATTGCAAAACTCATAGATAGAGAAAATTTACTTATAGTCTATAATCAAAAACTGTCTGAATAAACAACCAAATATACATGAAATTAAAGTAAATATAATGCATACTAGAATATAGGAGAAAATAAAATAAAGAACTCATGATAATGTGTATAATAGAATAGATAATATTCTAGATATAAAGATATTTTTTATCTTTAAGAAAAATGGTCTTTCAGATACATACATAGTATCCGTTTTTAAATATAAAGATACACTCCTGATACATGAAATAGGAAAAAGAATTCTTTTTTAAAAAAAATCAGTGCTAGTCTTGAAGAATAGGAATATGGTGAATAAAACCAAAATTAATAGTAAAACATTCAAACTAACATATAAAAAACTTTAGCATATCAAAATTTATAAACTGTCTGTTTCTACAAATAAATGTTGTTGTTCATTCAACAATGTATAACTAGTTATAACAAATGAGTTTGAATCATACCCCCTGAAAAGGGGGAGGGGGTCAAGGAAGAAAGGGTGGAGGGGGAAAAGAAGAATAGG
>JAUYWI010077542.1:0-13575 GCA_034780595.1 Parotoplana pacifica
GGTTTCTTGTTTTACCTAAATTCAAAAAGCAGTTATGTAAGATAGACCTATGGACGAACGGATTATTCTGCTTAGAACGGATGCAAACCCCAACCCCTGAATATCATTCAAGTATGCATGCATAACAGTGCTAGCAATGAAGAAGAAATTCTAGAAATGGATGCTGAGATCCAGACTGCTCTTGAAACAATTAATAAAAGGAAAGAATTTATATTAGTGGCGATTTTAATGTAAATATTGGTTTTAGTGAGAAACATCCAGCGATTGGAAAATATGGCCTTGGTGAAGTGAACCAATGTAGAATTTTGATGCTAGATTGGATGACAAATAACAACTTAATTGCATGAAAAGCTAAGCAGGAAAGGAAAATTCAAAGATAGCGGTACAGAGAACGACTTAAGCAAGCTGCAAAAGCGCAGAAGAAAGGAGACACGAAGACTATCTACAAAACCATATGGATTATGTAAAGCAAAAGTGGGGCCAAATCGTGTTTAGAAATTAAAGATGAGAATGAAAGAATGCTCTATAAAACTCAGTAAATCCATACAAGGTGGAAGTATTATTGGACAAAACTGTTCAGCGATCACAACAGTCCTTATGTTAACACTTTAGAGAAAGGACTAGAAAAACCTTAACGATATTTGTTGGGAAGGCAATGGGAATGGACGGGATCTCAGTTGAGGCCAAGAAGTCTCACGGAAGGAAAAATGGACAGTTTCTGAGTAAGTTACCCTGCCAAAACTGCACTAAAATACAGTCTCATTAGTCATGCTTCTACAGTGTTTATGGAGATTCTCTGGTAAACGGTAAAAGTTTGCAGCAATCCATTGGTCCAAATATCTCAAACGAACAGTTTGGTCGCTAGCAACAAGAAAGAAACAGAACTTATAAAAGAACATCTAACCATTACCAGTAAACAACATGGACAAAGCCAATACTAATTCTATGGCAATATGTGTTATTCGACGATAAAGAAATTTTGATTGGTACCAGCATTAAATAAAAAAATTTCAAATGTATTCCCTTTTCATCAGGATAAAGTAAAATAAGAACTTATTCTTCGGCAATAGGGTCAACAATTATTAGCACCCGTTTTCGATAGATCGTCTACTATTATCAAATATTAGTGAACAGAAATAGGAAAATTACAATTCTATAATACGCATTACATAACCAAATGACAGAATAGAACACAAATTAGGTTATTATAGTTATGAAAAGAATTGTGTCAAATTTGAAATTACAAGACCACGATTTTAAACTAAGAAAAGCAAATGACAGCCTGTGAGTCTATGAAGAAATTGAAACCTGAAAAACAGAACTTTCTAATAACAACCAGAGCGAGCAAGCAAATTCTAAAAGACGTTTGAGTTGATAGTGTTTCTTAATTGATAACCGTCGTATTGAAGATATGCTCCAAATATAAAAAAATGGGCACACGAAAGAGGCAAAGGAAGGGAACTATTTACTGAATATCTCTGTAAACACACATTTTAGGAAATACTTTTAGCACTAATAGTTCTATGAACCTTGCCAAATAGGACCGCAACAAATTTTACGTGGTTCTATGGTTCCTTTTACTGAAACATTTTTGTTTAGTAATTTTGTTCTATAATATCAATATCTAATACAAATATAATCGATTGTCCATATTTCCCAGGCTGACGGCCGTTGCACAAATGTATGACGTATACAAAAACATGAAAAACGTTATTTTAGCCCTAGGTCAACTTCCTTATGGATTTTTGTCCAAAATGAAAGTTTCTTGATGAATCTTTCCAAAGTATCGGTTTACCAGATATCTGTCTATTGGATACACAGCAAGTGTGGAATGCAGCAACAATCGTACTGCTTGTCAACCAATTGGTCTAGAATTTGGTATTATGAAGCCCCCAAAGACATGAACTTCATTCTTTATAGATTTGGAAAAGACATATGAGCAAGTACCAAGACAAGAATGTGGATCTGTTTGGGAAATGCATCATCAGACTCATCTAGGACATCTACAAATAGTTTCAACACTGGTGACAAGTGCTGCTGGTGAGTCGCAGGACTTTGAGCGGACCGTCGGACTTCATCAAGGAGCTGCCCTGACCCCTTTTCCTATTGATTTGATAATAAACTGTCTGACAGGTAAAGTCCAGAGCGCAGCATCAGGGGATAAGATGCTCGCAGATGATGTGGTTTTAGGATCGGAGTTAGGAGTGGACGCAGAACTTCATCAAGAAATAAAGAGAGAAGCGAGTGAGAACGGAGAAATGGGAGATAACAGACGGAAAATTGAGTGTTTCAGATTGAGAGCAAACCCTAAGTGAATAAAGGATGACGAGGTGAAAATATAGGGAAACTGTTCAATCAAGTAAAGGAGTTCAAATACTTGGTATAAAGAATTCAGAGACATGCTGCACCTGAGATGTAAAGAAATGGATACCAGCTGGATTGGGTGCACAGAAAGAATGCCTTGTGTTATATGTGACCGAAAAGTACCAGAAAAAGTGAAAGGGGAAATGTACAAAACAATAGTGAGAGCGGCAATGCTGTGATGCATAGAACATCTATGTCCCAAACAATAGAAGGACTATCTTTATTGGGTTGCTGAGTATCTGACGGACCTACAAACCAAATTTGAAGTCTATTGGACCTGATGACGTTATTGGCTGCTAACCTAGTCCATTTTACCGATTTTATTCAATGTTGTTTTCCAAGGCAGCTGTGTTCCAAATTTCATCTCAATCCATCCGTGGAATCTATGGAATTTTAAAGGGGGATCATCCTGAATCACAGCAATAATTTGATTAGCAGAATTGATTGATCTGCCGTTTGTGAATATTCTGCAGCTAAGATTGATTAGCCTTCATTTATATTTAAATTTCAGAAAAGATTTCTGCATAAAATGTCTGACTTGTTTTAGTAGAGTATTCGTGCACTCAATGTTTGATTCGAACACCAAGCATGCGGTGTGTTGATACAAAGGTCTGACTTGTTTTCGTAGATTATTCGTGCACCCAATGTTTGATTCGAACACCAAGAATGCCGTGTGTTGATACAAATCAGTATTTCCAAAAACCAGGCTGCAACGAGTTCTTTGTAATCTATGTACCAATTGTTAACCAATTCCATTTATCTTTTAGCTGTGGAACTGATATTTCTTGTTACACATTTGATAATTTGAGAACAAAATGTTTATAGATAAAAATCAAAAGTTTCATAGAATACATTTTTATTAAATTTTTTTTTTCCAAAGAAGAATAATCGGGGAATTAACAAATAATGTGAACGCTTTATGATGTCGCAAATACATTTAATAAAAGTATTGACTTCTGTAAGTACTTACTAAGAAATTGAGTGGAGAGAGAGAGAGTATACCTTGCTCTTGAAACACTTTGAATGTATGTAGCCGTGCTTATGTACCAAAACTGTGTCGTACAAACTTGTTTTAAGCATTGCTTTTTCCTACTACAATTTGTGATAAAATAAAAAATATTGACTAATTACGACCAAAACTGGTAATATTGGCATTTCAGGACTTATGAATGCACCATTTTCTCAAATATTCTTGCTTTTCCTCTCTTACCATCTAAAACTTCAGGTAATACATGCAAATAAGTTGGTATATCTATTAAGGTTCATAAAAGTGCTCATTTAATCATTTTAAGCAATTTTAAAACAATGATATGATTACGGCGGTTTTTTATTGTGCTACGAGTACTACAGGTAATATGTATTGCCATCATAAGAAGAACGAAAACAGAAGATATCCAGAGAGAGATATTGGATAGCTGCTCTCAAACTAAGCGCACTTAAGCTGACAAAAGAGGTTCTGATACGAATAATAACAATATAAACTGGTTTCTTATACTTTTTCGCTTCTTCTGCATCTGCAGCAAATTTTTGAAAATTGTATGTTGCGCAGGCTGTGATTATTCTTAGCTGACGAGCCCTAAGGCTTAAACAGCTGTTCTGGACGGCTATCACTTGGCACTAATATGAAAAAGTAGTATGTTGAAGATAGATAGTGTAATTGTCTTCCCCTGTACTGATTTTATAACTTGTTTGGTCTAAACTCCGTTCGGTTTCGTATAAGTAAAACAAAACAGACATAATTTGTGCTTTTTGTTTTGCTCAGTTGCAGGTCAGTAATTATAATACAATGTTTAAATGCCTTAACCAAACTATTGTTGTACAAAATTTGCTCCCAAATCTCGGTAAGCCATTGGTGTGACGTCAGTTTGGCGTGCAGTCTCCATTTCAATGTGGCTCAGAACTACGTTTGATGTGATTGGGAACTATTCTTTCCATTTTTGGAATACTTGGTAATTTGAAAACCGGTAGGAAACACTAGCTGGTCCACCAGACATCGACGCGTCGAACCGCTTCCATTGCGACTGCGAGGAGAGCTGAAGGTTACGTCGTAAAGCATAGGTCAATTGGATGAATGAGTAAATTATGATCTTTTAAGAGTATGAAATTTAATCTTTTTGTTACACCTTTGACACGTAATATAAGTGCTTAGGTCACGCCCGTGACACCTACATTTTCCCATTCTAAAATGCCCTATCGTGGACCATGGGTTCCTGGTATATTAGAGAAATAAAACAACTGGACACCAACCAGCCATCCAATCGCAGATGATCTCCAAACTGGATCCCCTGGCTGGCGTGTGAAGCAGGTGGTATAGGGTGTATCGAAATTAATGTCGTTTTTCAATTATATAAAATTTCTAATTTCAATTATATAAATTTTTCTAATCATGAATATTGCTTGTTCTTCACATTCCTAAATTACTTGACATGATAGCGAAAACGTATTTGAATATTTGACTTCCAGTTGTGCCAATGAGCTTTACATGCAGTTTTAGTGAAAGGTTTTTGGCAAGTAACCCTACGAAAGATTGACGAATATATTATACAGACAATACTAATCATTCCAATTTATTTTCCAGATTCTGAACTGCGATTTTCAGAAGGTTATCACCCTCTGCTGCAAAAATCAATTGATGCTCTATTACGAATAAGAATAAATGGTCCTGAAATAAAATAATTCAATGCTTATAAATATGCCAAATTCTAGGATTGCTGAACAGTGGTTAACTGATTCTGGTGGAAAAAGTGGCTCCAGTTCCATCAGAAGATCATTGTCAGCAGTTGAAAGACAGTTTGCTGATGACTACAATGAACAGGAAGTGGATCTTTGTGTTGCTGTTTCCATCTTTCCTCCCCTCACTTCTGTTTCTCTTTCTTGCTGCCCCTTCCCATTGGGAATTTTGACTGAGGTTTGTCAACAGTGCAACCGCAGCATCAAATGATTTTGAAGACCGTTGCTGGTCCGTGGCTTTGTCACCACGCTCTGTGACGAAGTTGTGGAAGCTTCGCAGCCAGTGTTTCCATTCTTTACTGGAATTAGGAGAATTGGGGTCCATTTCAAGCCGTTGAGGGCGGAGCAGTTTTGCCATGTTGTCAAAAACAAAATAATGTATTTGATGAAATTGATGTGAGAAGACTAAATTCAAGACATTGACTTTAATGAAATAAAAAACACTGCACGGAGAAAACAGAAAAGTGTGGATCATTTGTGCTTATCAACAAATAATAATTACGTGCACCTAAATATAACTCAGATAACTGAAAAAGCAAACAAAACAACTACAATCAGTATAATATATGCAATTCATCTAGCCATGGTATGGTTTAGTAGCCAAAAACCTTGACCAAAGCTGTATCAAAAGCTCTGTGGTACTACTGGAAGTACATTTTCGTTAAACATTCAAGTAATTTTGGGATGTGAATTAAAAGGAATACTCATCATGTCTTCAGCAAAAGTTGTGTATATAATGTTGGCTCTTACTCTGTATCTCCCACTTGCAATTTCTTTTTTTAACTTCATTTTCGGCCATAGCCATGGAAGTGCAATATTCGTGTCTTTCCCCATCCACAAGCCAATCAATTAATTGCTATTTTTATATCTTAATCCATTCGGGGCTAATATTTTGCATTTTCCTTTTTCCCTCTACCTGACCTCATGCTCCAATATCTTTTCATAACTTTCATTAAATCTTATTTTATTGCTCAACTTAGTCCATTCGACCAATTGTGGTTTGTATTTCTCTTAATACGTATGACATATCGTGGATCTGAATTTTGTATTGTTAAGCAATTCCAATCTGCTTTGATTTCCACTGTTTTCTGAAGATCTGGTGGTACTCGAGATAAAACAATTATCCAGCTTGTTTCATGGATTTTGATTTTTCAATGAACAAGAGTGCTTCAGCTTGGGTGTATAATAAGAAACACAAGATTATATAGTTTTGATTTGATATTGAAAGGATGCCTTCTTTATGTTAAAGCAATAATTTTCTGGTTGGATTTCTATGATGTTAGTGCTGTCGAAGGCTTGACAGATGTTTTTGTGCTTATTTTGAATGTTTGCTGCATATGCACTGTGCACTAAAAGCAGATATCGATTACTCAACAGCATCAGCGACGGTTTGTGAATGCACTTTAGTGGTTAGTTGGCACATTTTCAAGTGTTCACGTCTGCAGATGACCAACTGTGATGGTAGTTACGTTTTCGGTGTTCTTCCAAGCTGCGTCGACATATCCAAAGGCTGTGTTGAGATTAATATTTAAAAAATGTGTACTTTGATAAAGATATAATATTATGCTACTCATACAGGGAGGGCCAAAAGATGTGCCGGGTTGATGATGAAGTGAGAGACAAACTAGAGGCCGGGTAACGGTAGTGATTATCCCGCAGAATAAGATAAAAAGAATGTCATGGTTGCAACAGGATAATTTTATTACAAATACATATGTCAAATTCGGCACATATTTTGGCGCACCCTGTATATTACTCGCTAATCAGAGATGTTTAACCTTGACAAATCATAGCTTAGGCATATTTAGAGGCGTAGCAATATAAAAGGATCGCAAAATGGCTATAGTAGGATATATTCAGCAAACAATATCATTGTAAAACCTGTTGTTTTTCGTAAAAGGAAGTCACGATGTCAAAGCAGGTGCTGGTCCATCAATCGGTAGCTTTTCAGTACGATATCTGTGTACTTCTGAGAGGATTTGGCTTGACATCTTTGTTTCTAGACGGGGCTGAATTGTCCACTCTGTATTGTTCAAGGTCTATTGCCCTCCAATGCATCTTTGTTTCTAGACAGGGCTGAATTGTTCACTCTGTATTGTTCAAGGTCCATTGCTCTCCAATGCATCTTTGGTTCTAGACGGTCCAAATTGTTCACTCTGTATTGTTCAAGGTCCATTGCTCTCCAATGTATGTTCTGAATTTGTTTTTGACGGTTGCAAGGGTGATGGCGATGCTGTCTGACTAAGTATGGCAGCTTCCTTTGGCTCCTATCATGTCCCAGATGGCTGTGAAGCACAACAAAGCTAGTAGTCTAGCCTCTGCAGTGGCAACAACGTCCATGACTGGCGGTGATTCCGTGACCTTCCGTGATACAGAGTAACTTACTGCTGAACATGGCGGGTCTTGAGCTAACCACTCGACAACTTGTTTCCGCAAGCCAATGATCTACAGAAATGACACAGGGTTACCCGGTGAACCTGACGAACAGCCATTTGACCTTCTACACTTAGCCAATGCCATAAAGCGGACCCCGAAAACCCGCTGGCGACCTCTAACATGACCAAACCAAAAGGCTGTCAAGCTACCAAGCACTCTAAAAATGGAAAGCAACGGTTCTCACCACACCAAACCAACTCCTGAGCCCTACCCAATTGAGCAAAATTTGATGGCGGATCTAATGGTTGCTAATTGTTTTACATCCTACCTCTTTGTCCGGAGCTAAGACCGATCACCAAACCAAATATTGGGATTTTTCAAACACATTATCTTGGACGATTATGGATTTTTCACCATAGTTTTTTGGTTTAAAAGTAATAATAAAAAAACTAAAAAACTTTGTTAAAAATATACTACTTATTCATACTACTCGCAGGTGATAGCGCAGAACAGCTCTTTCGGCCTTGTTGGACCTCATCAACTAGGCAAAATCATTGATTGAGCAAAATAAAATGTTTTTCATATTTCATATCAAAGCATAAAAGTAAAGACAATTTTCAAATTTTGCAGAAAAAGAGAAAAGGTAGAAAATTTACAGAAGAAAAGCATTGTTTTTATTAAAAGGCACTCACCATGTCAAAGCAGGTTCTGGTTATTTAGGTGCAAAGTTTTGACATGGTAATATTTGGCATCTGAAATGAGATATTCTCTTGATGCAAGAAGCGGTTCACTTAGTTTGCAACTTTTTGCAGACTAGATATGAATAATATGTCAACGGCTACAATTTCAAACTGATCGCCTTGAAGCTAAATTTGGCGAATCTTCATGTATGAATAAATAAACTTTAAATGATAAATGACAACATGAATGATGCACAAATACGTATATGGTGCTGCGGATTAAAAAGGCACCAAATGTTCATTTTAATGGGTTATTAAATGAAAATTTGGGAACCTGTATTAATTTTCAGCTACGTGGAAATAGAGCACATAAGAAAAGCTAATTTTCAAAACTGCCTCTCACAAGGAAATTCTATATGGTGTATAATAAGTACAATAAGTACAATAAGTATAATAAGTAGTAGATAAGGTAAATAATGGTCATGGTTAAAAAAATTCTTTTTTTATAAATTGATATTTTTTTCAAAAAACTGTAGCTACTTTAGGAAGTAGAAAAATATTTAGTTTATCTGAAAAGAAAAGGGGCAGAAAAAGGGAGAATGTACATAGAAAGAAAAAAGAAGGGAAGCGGAGAAAACAAGGAGGGTGAAAGAAGGAAGAGGAGGTTGCAAGAAAAAAGGAAAAGCGTGAGGGGGTAACAAAAAAGGACATAAAAATGGAGGGGAGAACAGTACCAAAATTGGAGTGGGTTAGCAAGAAACGAAAAAGGGAGCGAACGATGCATTTCTGATAGAACTGGTGCTACATTTCCCACCAGAATTAGTAATCGAGTGTTCATAGTTCTCCTAGAATTTGCCATTTTTATGTGCATTGGAATTGTTTGTTTCAGGACCATTTATTCTTATTCGTAATACATAGAGCATCAGTTATTTTGAAGCTGAGAGTGATAAAATTCTGTCATACTTATTTAGCTTCAAAACTGAATATTTGTGCCAAGTGATAGCCGCCCAGAACAGCTGTTTCGGCCTTAGGGCTCGTCAGCTAGGTATAATCATAGCCTGCGCAATATACAATTTTAGGAAATTTGCAGTTGCAGAAGAAGAGAGAAAGTATAAGAAACCCGTTTTTATTGTTATTATTCGTATCAGAACCTTTTTTGTCAGCTCAAGTGCTCTTAGTTTGAAAGCAGCTATCCAATATCTCTCTCAGGATATCTTTTGTTTTCTTTCTTCTTATGATGGCAATACATATTACCTGTTTTTGTATTAGTACTCCTTTCACAATAAACAAACAGCCGTACTTTGATAGAAATATACTCCGTACTTAAATATTTATATTCCTCGCCAACGATGAACTAAACACAAACTTGTCATCTCTCTGTCTTTAGATATAAAATATATTCTGTCCCTCCACTCTCTGAATTTCACGCCACATGCAGATCCTTTACACCAGAAACAATGACAGGACGATAATCAGATCGATGGTTCTATTTCTTATAAAAAGCATTATTTCGGATTCTAAATATCAGAGGGATATTTTGCATCGAATGTCTTTCCACAGCCAACCCTCTGTCATACCTCCCAGATAATTAGTGAGATATGATTTCCGGTTTGACGAATGCTATTTCTCATGACCTCAAAAATAGTGACTCTCATCTCTTTCCAAGATCTTAAGTTGCTCAGTAAGTCCTTTGAAATATTTATAACATCACGAAAAGTTCTTGCAAAGAGTTAGCCGTGAAGTTTTGAAAAACAAAGAATTCGAAGATATTTTCGCTAAACAAAACCATTTTGCGATTTGCAGTAAATTTATTAAACAACATTAATCTATTACTTTCAGAGATTAAAAGTTTTCAATGGGTTTCTATAATATAAAATACAAGAAAGAACAAAAGATTATTTATTGTTCAATTCATTGACCAAGTTTCTATAAAAATCCACACAGAACTCCAACCCTCAACCGTCCACATGTCTACATATGTAGAAACGCTTATTTGAGTTTTCTTGAGAGTATCGTAAAATATTTTTTTGCGACATAATACATATTTCCAATATCAATAGACCTTAAAGTTTATGTAAAACTGGATAAACAAATATTATCTGCTTATTCTAGGTATTTAATGCACATCAATCATATATCGGCTACATGTCTACCTGTGTAGACATATGCATAATGTCATATGACTACATATAATTTACCCCTTCCTTAGTAAAAATAGTGTGCTATGTGCATTACAGGTAATGAAGAATGAAACGACTTATCTAATCAATAACTCATGAATAACTGAGTTAGTCTACTTGCACACAACCACAATTATCGACCACCTCGTCAGTGATTCTGTCTACCCATTCTATTATGACAGTGCATAATTTCGAATATACTCACTTCAGAATCATGCACACATTCCTTCTGAGGGAGAGGGAGAGAGAGAAACGCTTAGTATTGCAGGCAACATCACAATGTTAGTATTGATTGTTTCATTACATGATTACAACTAATTCGTAACTTCCAATTTTACTATCTCATTATTCTGTCATTATGTCGAGGCCTAAACGTATCTCTCTACAAGAAGCTGTACGAATGATTGAATCACAGGTAGATAACAGTGACTTTTCATCTGAGAGTTCATCTGATAATGAAGAGCAGCAACAACATTTACAAGATAATCCTGTTGACAATCCCGATATTTTTAATGAAATAAGTGACGCTGAAGTTGATATTCGATATGATGATAGTGATTCTGATTCAGATGATGAGGGTGCACCAGCAGTTGAACAACAACTAGCTGCAGCCGCTGCTGCAGACAATATTCTCCTATCGCCGAATGGTATCCAATGGATTATTGGAAAACCGCGAGGCAGGCTATTGGCTAGAAATATAATAAATTTTCACCAAGGTCCCACGAGTCAACCAACTTCTGAAAGTGAATCATTTTCCTATTTTATCTCTGAACCTATGCTTCGAACAATCTTACGCCACACCAACAGAAGAATATTAGCTGTAAGTCATAGACCATTCACATATTCTGAATTGAAAGCAGGTCTGGCTATAATTATCAGAGCCGGTGCAGATAGGGACAATCTGTCCTCAATAGAATCGTTGTTTGACCCAAAAGATTCGAAACCTTTCTACAGCTGTGTAATGTCGAAAAATCGTATTCGTCTTCTTCTGAGACACATCACATTGGACAACAAGGTATCCAGGCGCGACCGTCAACGCGAGGATAAACTAGCAGCTATACGTGAGATGTGGTCATTGTTTCAACTGAACTTACGACAACATTACACTCCGTCTGTGAATTTGACTGTAGATGAGCAATTGTACAGCTTTAGAGGTTATGCTCCCGGTAGGGCGTATATGCCTGCAAAACCAGCGAAATACGGAGTCAAAATATTTTGGCTTTGTGATGCTCTCAATGGTTATGCACTTGAATCATTTCCATACGCTGGCCGAGGAGAAGTTCGGGCTGTTGGTCTGGCCAAAACTATTGTTTTGACACTGACAGAAAGATTTTCTAACACTGGACGCAACATATATATGGACCGTTACTTTTCTTCCCATGATCTATTTATTACTCTTTTAAATCGTGGACTGACCGCAACCGGAACTCTTATTGCAAACAGACGTGACGTACCAGTTGCTATGAAAAAAGCAACTCATGATCGAGATTTATTCAGTTCAAAATTTATCTGGGATCATGAACACCGAATTGTTATGACATCATACGTTCCGAAAAGACATAAAAATGTTCTTCTATTGAGCTCGTATCACACTTCCGAGGAAATATCGAACAGAGATGATCGTAAGCCTACTATTATTCTGGATTATAACGCTGGAAAAGGAGGTGTAGATGTGATGGATAGTAGAATTGAAGATTATTCATGCAAGCATAAAACAATTAGATATCCACTTATTTTTCTTTTCAACATGATTGACGTCGCTTTATTGAATTCTTATCTTATATTGGAAATGAATGGTTACAAGAATGACAGAAAGTATTTTATCAAAGCAGTTGCTGAACAATTGGCTCTTGACAGTGTCTTCTGAACAGTACATTAATCTTCTCAAAGATTGCCTCCTTGGTTTTATTCAGACTCACCATGATCATATCTTCATGCAGGACAATGCTACAAGCCATACTGCCCATGCTACAAGGACCTGGTTGGCTACCAACAACATTGATGTGATGCAATGGCCTCCCAACAGCCCCAATCTAAATCCCATTGAAAACATATGGACTCACCTGAAGCAGCATCTTGATGAATGAGAAATTCATGGTCTCAATGAATTGTTGAATGCTACAAATTACATTTTCAACACCCTGCAACCTGAATTTATTCACTCATTATTTAAATCAATGCCTACATAGACCCGTAGATGAAGTCATTAAAAAATAGGCTATTTATAAAACTGTTTTCAAGTTAGTGTACAGAGGAAGTGATGGATTTTCAATAGTAAACCTCTAACTTAAGTACCTCAATTTCTATCACATTAAGTAGATAATTAAATCTGAGTATGTTTATTACATATATTTCTAAATAGCCCATTTGCAATCAATTTTTATTATTGTCCTGATTTTAGAGTAATCACTGCATAATTTATTTTTACATAAGTTAACTGTTTTGGAATGCTGAAAATGTTTGCTAAAATAGCAGAGTGTAGAAAATGGAAGAACATCATTAATGAGATTGCATGGAAAAACTACCAAAGACTAAATAATTAACTGATTTAAAAAGATCAATGTCCTGCTTGCTCTGATGATACTGTAAGCCATATTACTCAGCTGCTATGACAATCACTGGCTATCATTAATTTTGCAACACATGCCAAGACATCTGTTTTGCTGAGTACTATCATCTGCCAGACTCGGAGCTTCACCCAATGGGAATGAGTTTTCAAATGGTCTAATATTGAATTTTGTATAATGAAATTGGACATCTGTCATTGTCTCAGTGGTACTTAAATTGTTTAGTATTTAAATCCTTACTGATAAAAAATACAACACTTTTCAGTGTTGTTAGATGAGTATGTAGTAGCTACTCATATTATGTTTATCATGGTGTTTAAACAGCAATCGAAAAATGATTACTCTAAAATCAGGACAATAATAAAATTGATTGCAAATGGGCTATTTAGAAATCTATGTAATAAATATACTCAGATTTAATTATCTACTTAATTGATTTCCTTCTAAAATTGAACTTTTCCCATCCAATTGGCTTATATCTAAAGATACTGACTTTTGTGGATAAAAAAATTGGCATGGGGAAAATAGTTTGTTATTTTTTATAGTTATATATAGTACAGGGGGGGCCAGAAGTAACCATCGAACTTTAAAAACTCAAAATTCAACTTTTCCATTACTATAAAAAACATTTTATTTTAACTTATCTAGTACAGAAAACATAAAACAAACATGAAACAA